>CM049573.1:23301272-23594398 GCA_027123335.1 Amphiprion clarkii | reverse complement strand
TTTGTACTCACTGGGCAACAAAGGCTTTTCTGATTCTGATTAGCAGTGATGAACGCCCCAAGAAAATACTGAAGATACTGAGCTGTGCATCGTCTTTCATGCTGTGAACGTTGGTCATTTTCCCACACCTATAGGGCGTATGAAAGGAGTAACAGTTTTGACACCATCATACTTTTCTAAATCTGTTGGTCAGATCATGATGTCAGGTCATCATATTTCACCATTAGGTCACACTTTACAGAGGACATGCGCATTAGTTGATCATTAGGTCTTCTTTTACAGAGAACATGCCCAGACATATTAATTTGTGAGAGATTTGATGCATATTATACCATTATGTATTGTTAAATTACTAATATATTTTTAGTTATACCTTAAATTTACACCATTATGCTTTGAGTAATCCACATATCCTTTTCTACAAAGCATGAATCTTCACACCAAAGTTAGAAGTTATACTTGTTGATCTTCCAGCTGTGTGTGTGTGTGTGTGTGTGTGTGTGTGTGTGTGTGTGTGTGTGTGTGTGTGTGTGTGTGGTGTGTGTGTGTGTGTGTGTGTGTGTGTGTGTGTCCTCCACAGACACACACCATACCATCAAAACATCAGTCATTACTAGAATATTCATCATTATGTATTTTATACATATGTTTTAACTCTACTCTTCAGTCTAATAGCATTTTACCATAATTATATCTTCTATTACTTTTAGCACTTTGTACCCAAAAAAATATTACACTGCAAAACCTAAAACCTAGAATCTGATATCTAAAACCTGGAACCTGAAACCTAAAACCTGAAACCTAAAACCTGGAACCTGCAGGTCCATGAAGCTGGTCTGCGCTGGTGGATCGTGGTCCTGGCAGCGAAAACGCAGACCTCAGCAGAACTTAGATGCCAGTTCTGTCTCGGTGCCAGCGGTCGTACTTTGGTCCTGTTCATACCTGATAAATGGGGCAGTGATGAGTCGTCAGCCGGAAGGCAGTTCTTCTCTCTTTGTGCTTTATAAAAGGAGCTGTCACACCTTCAGATATGAATAGATTGAAACAAACGGTGGCAGAAATGTTCTGGTTAGATTTTAAAACAGAATGGGTTCTGGTTTTCCAGGAGGATAGTTGGAGATGTTGCAAAGTAAATGAGTTTTAATGCATTGTTTAGTAAGTTCAGGTCTCAGGACTTTGCTTGTTTGTTCTCACAACTTCTTATATTGAATTAACATTATTCACATCAGACTACAGACTGTCTAAAGACGTCTTCTTGAAGATCTTTAAAGATACTAACAGCTGATCCAGAGGTAATGTGAGAAGAAAGTGTTGGAGGAAGCTGCCAGATCATCACTGGCCTATTGGCAAACTGAGGCTGTACAGCAGACATGTCTACAGTTCCACACTTCATTCAGATTGCTCTTGGTTTTAGACCTGACTTCAGGCAGATGTGTGGCGGCTCAGACTTCTACAGTTCCAGACTTCGTTCAGAATATTCCCAGTTTCAGACCTTATTCGGTCGTTGTGCGGCTGCTTGAGTTTAGTTGTGTGATTCTCAGACTTTTCTGTCGTTCCCATTGATGAAATCCCCTCGAAGATCATTTACAGACATGCAGGGTGATAGTAAAAAGAAAGGAGACCGTGAACATATTAACAAGAAATAAAACAAGCTCATAGTACAAAGCAAATGATGCAGACAAGTTTAGCATTTAAGAGGTGAACCTGGGCTCTAATCGCAGGAACAAGAAAATAGACTACAGAAAACGTCACATTTCTGTTTGTAAATGACATGATTTCAATATGCAGACTGTGATTTGTTTAAAGGACGAGTCGCTCCTTCATCACAATTATCCTAATTACCAAATTAATCAAATAACAGAGGAAGAAAGTAAAAACAGAAGTGAGCTCAGAAATCAACGTTTCCACATGAAACTGGAAATTTAGGAGTACAATCTGACCAACAATGTTCAGTGTTTATCTGATCAGTTTATTGGTTTCATGGTCTGATGCCTTCATGAACACTCATTGATCATCGGTTAGTTTTGCATCTGAGATGAATTTGAATAAATCGTTTTAAGTTGTTTTGACTCTCAGCGTCTCTGAACCAAATGGACTCTAATGGACTCAGCTGCTCTCAGGAAATAAGCAGATATAAAAGGTTTTCCTCTGACAGGACCGGCAGATACAGTCTGGATCAGCAGCTCACTGGAAACAGGTGAAATCCTCATTTATTGATCTACTGACTGACTATATTGATCTGTTCACTGACTTATTTATTCATATATTTATTGATTGATTTATTCACCTATTTATTGATTTTATTCCTCTATTTATTTATTATTTCATTCATGTATTTATTGATTTATTTATTCATATATTTATTGATTTTATGAATCTATTTACTGATTTATTTATTCATCTACTTACTGACTCATTGATCTATTTACTGACTTATTTGTTCATTGAATTACTGATTTGTTAATCTATTTACTGACCTAATTTAAATATTAAGGTTAAAATAATTTTTAATTTTACAAATATACAAATGTATCAGACAAACTGAAACATGAAGAAACCAAGATTAAAACCGCACAATGCGCTTTTACATACAAATTTACTGATCAATTTAATAATACTAAATATTAATGTGAAAAGCCTACAGTAAATTTGTGTTATATAAATTTTTCTAATAGTATATAAATGACGGTTAAAACCCTACCATATCATTTATCATACAAATTTACCGAACTATTTTAAAAGTAAAGGTTAAAACACTGCAATATTATTTATTACAATACGAATGACATTTTAGTTTATTTATTTGAACACAAAATTGAAAATTATATTATACACATATATATGTGTGTGTGTGTGTGTGTGTGTGTGTGTGTGTGTGTGTGTGTGTGTGTGTGTGTGTGTGTGTGTGTGTGTGTGTGTGTGTGTGTGTGTGCGAGAGATTTAAACATTAGGTATTAAGGATTTCTATTATATGAGCTCATCTGACAATTTAAATAATAAACATTATGTACATCCAGACAGAGACAAAACTAAAGTCTAATAAGTTTCAATTCCTCATTGATGATTGAATATTGATTATTGTAACAGACGTCCTCTCGGTGTCTCAGCTGTCCATGATGACGACAAATGGACTGATTGTCCTGCTGCTGCTCTCAGGTCTGTAAAACACGTTCGATAAAAAACAAACAGTCTGAAGGTTCTGAGCTGCTTTGAAACAAGTCTTCAGAGTCTTCAGGTGGTTTGACAGGCTGGAAACATACAAAGACGTGTACAGTGTCCTCAGAGTCTTTATTCTAAATACATCCTCAGTCTTTGCTTTAAATCCGTCCTCAGTCTTTACTTTAAATACATCCTCAGTCTTTACTTTAAATACGTCCTCAGTCTTCATTTTAATTACGTCCTCAGTCTTTTTTTTAAATATGGCCTCAGTCTTCATTTTAACTACGTCCTCAGTCTGAAGTCCATCAAGTCCACAGATGTTGTCAGGGATGTCAGAGTGTGGAGACGGTTTGAATCGTGTCCACAGAACATGTTAGGTACACATGTTAATATCATGTACACATGTTAATATCTTCCAGATGCTCACACTGTGTGCAGAACATTCTATGGATCTTTTAAAGATGTCTACAGTCTTTACAGAAGTTTTCCAAAGAAGGTTTTACAAAAGTCCATTCTGTCTACAGATGTTTTCAAATGTCCGTATCGTTCATAAAACATGTTGAAATGTCCGTAATGTCCTCAGATATTTTTTAAGGCATCCGGGTTGAACATATGTTTTTAAAGACGGTGTCCACAGTGTGACACCTGCTGTCTCTACAGAACTTCTTGTAATGTCCACAGGTGTCTTCAGATTGTCTTTCTGTCCAGGTGAACACACCTGAGCAGGTCTGATGTGCTGTTTTCCTGACATTGCAGATAGTTGGAGGCTGACTGGACGGACTGACTCTTGTGACGTCTCTCAGGTTCTATCCCAGTTTGCAACCTCCAGCCTCAAGGCGCCATCACTCGGTTCCACCACGTCAGTCTGTTGAAGACCTGGGCTGAAGCTCAGAGTTACTGTAGGGAGAAGTTCATCGACCTCGCCACCATCCCGAGCCAAGCCGCCAACACCGAGGCCCAGACGGAGGCGGTAGGACACGGACACGTCTGGATTGGACTCTACAATGCGAGCTGGAGATGGTCTCAAGAGGGAAAAGAGGTCAAAACCTGGGTTCTGGGCAAGGCCAACAACAACGTGGGATCCAGAAGGTGTGCAGCGCTGAATGTGTATGGAAACTGGATGGCCAAAGACTGTGAAATCCTGGATGGCTTCGTGTGTTCCAGTGAGTATGGTTGCACCCAACACAAAGGGCCACAATGACCACCTGAGCGGCCCCGACTGGTCCCCCAACCACAGCTTTCACATATGATAGGTTCATCTGTAGATGGAGTTAAGTTTTACTGCAACATACAAATACTTTACTGCTACTAAACATTTAGCAAAGTCCCACCTTCAGAATCTAAAAACTTGAGTTGAGTTTAAAGACCCTCCAGCAAACATCTAAAGTCTGTCTGCACCGTCAGTGTGTTTACAGCGGCACACTGACAGCAGCTGTCTGAAAAACATGAAGGTTTGAGGCTGCTGTTAAACATTCTGCTGAGAGTGCACATGGGTTCAAGTGGGTCAACAGACAACGGAGCAGAGGACGTAGATATGAGTTGCTGCCAATGATTGGGAAGTATAATGAGGATAATGGAGGATATCGCTGCCGACTAATCTCCTGTCTTCCAGCTGCAGACAACAGACATGTTCTGGTGAAGCAGGATATGAGCTGGTGGGACGCTCAGACCTTCTGCAGGAAGAACCACGTAGACCTGAGCAGCATCGTGACCAACATGGACCACTACTTCATCATCCAGCTACTGTTAATGTCAGGTGCAAGCGAGGCCTGGATTGGTCTGTATAGAGGTGAGTGGGCGTGGTCCGACGGGAAGAAACTCATCTACAAGTCGTTGGAGTCCCCACCTCAATGGGCATCAGACTGCACGGTGATGGACCAGTCCACAGGAACCTGGAGAAGCCGGCCCTGCCATGACAGACTCTCCTTCCTGTGCTACTCAGGTGAGGGTTCCTTCCTGTGCTACTCAGGTGAGGGTTCCATCAGGTTCTGCTGACTGATTACCGTATTGGCCCGAATATAAGACGGTGTTTTTTGCATTGAAATAAGACTGAAAAAGTGGGGATCGTCTTATATTCGGGGTCTAGACATTATACCCATTCACGACGCTAGATGGCGCCAGATATCATTGAAGCGAATGCTGAACTTGACTCCCCAGGCCAAAGCGAACCCCTGTCACGAAGAATAAAAATAAAAATAGCGGTAGCACGAAGAAGAAAAATAAAAAATAGCGGTAACAAAGAAAAGAGAAGAAAATAGGGTGCCCGTATAGCTCAACACGTTGAGCAGGTGACCCATGTACGCAGCTGGCCCTGGTTCGATTCCCGCTCACGGCCCTTTACTGCATGTCTTCCCCCGACTCTTCTGCCCTGTTTCCTGTCTCTCTCTCACTGCACCTATCAAATAAAGCCCACAAAAAGGCCAAAAAAATATAACTTGAGAAAAAAAGAAAAGAGAAGAAAATAATAGATTGGTTTATTTACATTTCAAAAACCAGAAGCCATTCATTTAAGAATGGATTGCACTTTAGTTTACATATTTAAATGTTCAGATATTAAGATTTGAATGAGGCAAAATAACATGCTTTTTCTCTCAAATATATTGTTATAATCATTTGTTTCAGATGTACTGTAATTATTTTCTGTATAAAAATTAATTTGGTGTTCAAAAAGTCTTTTTTCAAACTTGAGTCTTGAAAAAGAGGGGGTCGTCTTATAATCAGGGCCGTCTTATATTCGGGCCAATACGGTAGTTTCTTCTTCTTCTGCAGTTGTGAAACCTTCAGCGGTGAGTTTGGTGAAGATTCAGCTGGTTGGAGGTTCTGCAGACCTGACCGACCCGATGGTGCAAGAATCCATACTGCAGCAGGTCAGAGGTCACATGACTCAGTGCTTCATTCACTCAATCACAGTCTGACTCAGCTAGAACCTCTTTGTTCCAAAGACCTTCTGAGAAAGTTCTACTAATATTTTCATTTGGAAGTTCTTTCAGGTTCCAAGCTGTTCTTCATGAAGGCAGGATAACTCCAGATGTTCTGTTACTGTTAGAACCAAAAGTGCACCCAAAGTTCTCAAATCTGAATGCTACACAGAGAACGTTCTTCCTTTGTTATCATTGTGAGGACGTTCTATAGATTCTATAATGTGATCCATCTACAACATCCCATAAACGCTCTCACAACATTACAGGCAGAATGTTCCTTTGTTCAAATATCACATGATGGGAACATCTGATAAAAAACATTCTGTCTTCTGAAGTCTCAGTACTGTTCTCTGAATGTTAATATGCTGATAAAAAGTTGTATCTGAAAATAAGAACTATGACTTAAAATTGGACATTTTTCAGGAGTCTATAAAAACGAAACATCATGTGTTTTCAAAATAAAATATAAAAATGAATCGCCTCCTGTTCTAACAGAGGAAAACATGAGAACGTTTCCAGAATCAGCTCAAACAAGATTAAAGTGCTGATGATCAATGAGATTGATCAGGGTCTGTTAAAGTTGTGGCCTGTGTTCCAGCTGAGGCAGCAGCTGGTGGATGGAGGGATCCCAGTAGAGGTGAAGTTGAGGTGGAGGAAGCAGCCTGACGGGGAGGTTTTCCACAGAGAGGAGACGTCACCATCTGCTGACCAACAGGAAGACAGCTGCAGGACAGTTTAGTATTTAATCTGTTGTTCTCTTTAGCACAAAGATGTAGAACCTGAAGAACAGGTGCAGGAAATCAGTAGAAGTTTCAGAAAAAGACTTGATGTTAGATCATGATGTGCTGTATTTACTCTGAATATGAATAAAATGTGAGAATCTCTGAACCTGACTCCGTCTGGTTTTGTGTGTTGATTTACTTTTCACATTACAGTCTGAGACCTTCGACTTTTGAACATTTTTTGTCTAACTTCAGAGCATCTGCTGACCAAGAAACACAGTAAAGGTTATAATACGTCACTCCACATAAAATCAACCAAACCTGAAAAAGGTCAGATTCTCTTCATCTAGAGTAACTTTATAAATTACCGAAGTTTTACCTTGGTTTCAGATTTATCACTTTTGTTCACTTCTGTTTCCATCATTGGTGAGACTCAGAACTTCTTCAGCACAGCTGCTTTCTTCTGTGCTGTGTCTCCATCACAGCCACTGTGGTGTTTGCTGAACAGTTTTAGCCATCTTAAGTACTCAAGTGCCACCATTTACTTGACCTTGTTTTGCACAAAGTTTCAATGGCCTAGGTATTGGTTAGCCTAACGACCATGTCATAATGGCCAAACTACCATCATCACATTTTCAATGTGGGTCATTAGACGTTGATGAGATTGCAAAAACATTTCAATGAGGTGATTTCTGTCTTGCCATTTTTTTTTGTTTCTACTGGGATCTCAATCAAAATTTACTGACAGCAGTATGTATAGAAGAAAGCTTACCTGATGCAACTTGTTGCCTTTGGAAAGTGTCCAGATGGATGTCCAGTCAAATTTCTTGAGAGCAACACAGAAAAGACAGATTTAAAGGTACACTAAATCCAACATGGACTTTCAAGTAGATCTCAAAATGGCTTCTCAAACAGTGTGTGTCACCGAATGTGAATGAAGCTGAATTACATTTCTAAATGTGGTTTTCAAATAAATGCCAGGAATAAGCATGTGCAGATGCAGAGGTCAAAAACACCACCCCAACAAGAAGCACTTGCTGCATTGATAAACAAGGTCAGTGCTCCTCTTAGGTTCATATTAAGAACCATCTTCAAGCCATGAAATGATCCACAAAAAGCACATTTTTAGCATTAACTCCCATTGTTTTGGTTGTAAAGTGCTATCTCATCGACGGAAATCAAGGCCTTGGCAGAGATATGACTAACAAGAAACTTTGTCACAACCAAGACAACCCCAAAGAGAAGCACTTATGAATATAATAATTATGGGTGACTTCTTTCAGGTGGTTGAAACATTCAAGGATATCTAGAATTCACACAATGTTGCTTCAGTCAGTTGAAACTGTCTCAACAAGTCACACTTACCCAATTTAACAGTGAAGTCAGTGCTCAAGTCAGGGTAATATAAATGACTTCTTCATACAAGCAAAGTCCTCTTCATTCTTCAAAAATTATGATTTTGTGGACTCAAGATGATTTTTGACACTAAAGGACAGCAAGACTACCCCAACAATTAGCACTTACTGTATTCACAACTCGAGTCAGTGCTTGTGCTAGTTAATGATGGTGACCAGCTGACGAAATGATCTGCTCAATTAAAACAGCTAAAAAAAACTCACAAAACAACCCCAAAGAGAAGCACTTATGAACACAAAACCATGAGTGTCTCCCTTTGAGCTGATCTGCATGTCATAGACAGCACATGTATCTTCAGTTATTGTCAACAAATATCCAGGAGTAGTTCTTAGCAATATGTTGTTCATCCAGGCCAGAAACACACTGACAAAGAAGATCAGAGCAGCTATGAGGAGCTACTTGGAGAAACTGAAGAGCCAACCCTGCATCAGTGTGGAAAGGCCTGAAGAACATCACTAAGTACAAGCCTCCACCCCCCACCTCTGTAGGGAGCCAACAACTTGTGGACGACCTGAACCACTTCTACTGCAGGTTCAAAAAGGACTTCATACCCACACCACCCATCCACCACACAGCCTTCAACACCTCCTGCAGCCCTGCACCCCCTACCTTCTGACACTCAATCTGCAATCAAGATCTGTGACGAAAACGTCTGCCAGCTCTTCAGGAACCAAAAGACCAAAAAGACAGCAGGCCCAGACCGAGTCTCACCTGCCTGCCTGAGAGCCTGTGCAGACCAACTGTCACCTGTCTTCACTCAGATCTTTAACAGATCACTGGAGCAGTGAGAGGTTCCTTCCTGCTTCAAATGCTCCACCATCATCCCAGTCCCCATGAAAACCCAAGATCGCAGGACTGAATGACTACAGGCTTGTCGCTCTGACATCTGTGGTCATGAAGTCCTTTGAGAGACTACCGTTGGCCCACCTGAAGGACATTACTGGACCCCTGCTGGACCTCCTGCAGTTTGCCTACTGAGCAAACAGGTCTGTGGATGATGCAGTCAACATGGGGCTGTGTCACATACTGCAACACCTCGACAGACCAGGCCCTACACGAGGATTCTGTTTGTGGTCTTCAGCTTGGTGTTCAACACCATCATCCCGGATCTCCTCCTGCCCAAACTCACTCAGCTGTCTGTCCCACCCACCACCTGACAGTGGATCTCCAACTTTCTGACAGACAGACAGCAGCTCATGAGGTTGGGCAGCTTCACATCCAGCACCAGCGCCCCCCGAGAGATGTGTTCTCTCCCCACTGCTCTTCTCCCTGTACACAAATGTCTGCACCTTCACACACACCCCTCTGTGAAGCTCCTGAAGTTCGCAGACGATACCACCGTTGTCTCATCCATGACAGTGATGAGACTGCCTACAGAGCTCAACACGCTCAAAACACTGGCGTTGACCTTGGACTTCAGGAGCTATTATACCATCTTTTACTTTTAGCTCATCGTACCCCAAAAAATATTACACTATAAAACCTAAAACCTGGAATTTGGAACATAAAACCTGGAGCCTAAAACCTAGAACCTAAAACCTGGAACCTGGAACCTAAAACCTGAAACTTGAAACCTGGATTGTGAAACCTATAACCTGAAACTTGAAACCTGGATTGTGAAACCTAAAACCTGAAACCGATAACCTGGATTGTGAAACCTAAAACCTGGAACCTGCAGGTCCATGAAGCAGGTGTGTGCTGGTGGATCGTGGTGCTGGCAGCTAAAACGCAGACCTCAGCAGAACTTAGATGCCGGCTCTGTCTCGATGCCAGCGGTCCTGCTTTGGTCCTGTTCATACCTGATAAATGGGGCAGTGATGATTCATCAGCCGGAAGGAGGTTCTTCTCTCTTTGTGCTTTATAAAAGGAGCTGTCACACCCTCAGATATGAATAGATTGAAGGAAACGGTGGCAGAAATGTTCTGGTTAGATTTTAAGTGTTGGGGGGGGTGGGGTGGGGGGGGGTCAGAGAACCCAGGCGCAGACACAGATGGGCCAGGAGACAGGAGGACTATTGGGAAGGACTTTATTTAACCCAAACAAGCTAAGACAATACAACAGGAACCAGGGTTGAGGGGAAAACCAAATCTAGCTAAATATGAAATATGCAAAACCAAATAAAGCTATCAAATCCAACACCAAAGTCCAAAGGAAAAAACCCAAACACGAAAACTACACTAAACAACAGAGTACTCACAAATCAGGGGAAAAACTAGACGGGAGAGACAGGGAAGCAAACTCAGGGAATCCAGGGGGAGAGGAGCAGAGTCCATGGGGGATGAGGCAGTCGAGAGGTAGCAGGGTTCGGTGAAGAGAACAGGATCCAAAAGGGGAGCAAAGTCTCTGAAGGGATGTGATTCTATGATCCGGCGAGGAGTGAATGAAAGGACCGAGCTTAAATGGGTGGAGGTGAGGTGGACAACAGGTGAAGGGTGTGAACTAATTACTGCAGGTGACACTCATTGCAGTAATCAGCAAAACAGAGTGCAGACAGGTGAAGCAGGGAGAGGAAGGGGGCGAGTGAACGGAGAGAGACAGGAGGGAGAGATGACAGATAGAGGGAGCCAGAGAGAGACAGGTCAAAACAAACAGATGAGGAACAATGAGAGAAAGAAGGAAAAAGAGAAAAGGAGGAAGAAGGGCAGAGGCTGGAGCAGGATCATAATATTAAAACAGAATGGGTTCTGGTTTTCCAGGAGGATAGTTGGAGATGTTACCAAGTAAATGAGTTTTAATGCATTGTTTAGTAAGTTCAGGTCTCAGGACTTTGCTTGTTTGTTCTCACAACTTCTTGTATTGAATTAACATTATTCACATCAGATTACAGACTGTCTAAAGACGTCTTCTTGAAAATCTTTAAAGATACTAACAGCTGATCCAGATGTAATGTGAGAAGAAAGTGCTGGAGGAAGCTGCCAGATCATCACCGGCCTATTGGCAAACTGAGGCTGTACAGCAGACATGTCTACAGTTCCACACTTCATTCAGAACACTCTTGGTTTTAGACCTGACTTCAGGCAGATGTGCGGCTGCTCAGACTTCTACAGTTCCAGACTTCGTTCAGAATATTCCCAGTTTCAGACCTTATTCGGTCGTTGTGCGGCTGCTTGAGTTTAGTTGTGTGATTCTCAGACTTTTCTGTTGTCGTTGTTTCTCTGATGTCCGCGATGTGCAGGTGGAGAAGAAACACCCGTTGACACTGACTTTCTTAATAAGAACTTTATTAAAAGAAAGAACAGTACCGTACAGACAGGAGTTGTCTGGAAGGATGTCGCCCAATGATCCTCCTCGAACAAAGACCAACGGTCACTTTTTATACCTTCTGGTAACATATAGAATTACAACATCTGGTTTAAATCCCTACTAAAGAACAATACCTCCTCAGATGAAAACCCCCGACTCTGCACATTCCCTGCACATCCCTAAGGGTCGCAAATCAGCTATAGGTTGACAGTGGACCCCAATGTCAACACAGCATAGAATTTCTTGGGCTGGAAACACATACCTAATGTAATTACCACCTGTTAGTCAAAAGTTCACTTTATGGTCAACAACTGTCAGAACTCATATCAGATCAGACACTTCACTGTCGTTCTCATTGATGAAATCCCCTCCAAGACCATTTACAGACATGCAGGGTGAGAGTAAAAAAGGAGACCGTGAACATATTAACAAGAAATAAAACAAGCTCATAGTACAAAGCAAATGATGCAGACAAGTTTAGCATTTAAGAGGCGAACCTGGGCTCTAATCACAGGAAAAGAAAATAGACTGCAGAAAACGTCACATTTCTGTTTGTTAATGACATGATTTCAATATGGAATGTGGCAGACTGTGATTTGTTTAAAGGACGAGTCGCTCCTTCATCACAATTATCCTAATTACCAAATTAATCAAATAACAGAGGAAGAAAATAAAAACAGAAGTGAGCTCTGAAATCAACGTTTCCACATGAAACTGGAAATTTAGGAGTACAATCTGACCAACAGTGTTCAGTGTTTATCTGATCAGTTTATTGGTTTCATGGTCTGATGCCTTCATGAACACTCATTGATCATCGGTTAGTTTTGCATCTGAGATGAATTTGAATAAATCGTTTTAAGTTGTTTTGACTCTCAGCGTCTCTGAACCAAATGGACTCTCATGGACTCAGCTGCTCTCAGGAAATAAGCAGATATAAAAGGTTTTCCTCTGACAGGACCGGTAGATACAGTCTGGATCAGCAGCTCACTGGAAACAGGTGAAATCCTCATTTATTGATCTACTGACTGACTATATTGATCTGTTCACTGACTTATTTATTCATATATTTATTGATTGATTTATTGACCTATTTATTGATTTTATTCATATTTTTATTGATTGATTTATTCACCTATTTATTTTTTTATTCATATAGTTATTGATTTATTTATTCACCTATGTATAGATTTTATTCATCTATTTACTGATTTATTTATTCATGTATTTATTGATTAATTTATTCACCTATGTATTGATTTTATTCATATATTTCTTTATTCATCTATTTATTTTATTCATTCATTTACTGACTTATCTATTGATCCATTTAATGACTAATTTATTAATCTATTTACCGATTTATTTATTGATACATATATTGACTCAGTTATTGATGACTGTTCGTAGCTGCAGCAGTGACATGAAGTCACCTATAAAGCGTAATTCCATCTAACAGACAGTTCGTCACCATAACACTTAATATTCCTCTTTACTATATATTAAACTGTTTCTCTTTGTTTACTACATATTTAAATTGTTTACATTAAATATTTGTAGACATTAAATACCCGCTGAGTCAAGGTTGTATATACTTTTAATACAACAGAGACAAAGAAAATAAAAACTGTATAATTCAAAAATTCAATTTTAGGGTTAAGACAGTGCAATATTATGAATTGTATATATCAAGATTAAAATTATTTATTGTGCAAATTTTTCTGATTGATTTAAATGTAAAATGTCAAAGTTAAAACCTCACATTAACATTTTTCAAATACAAATTTTAGTTTTTGTATTTATTTAAACATAAAACTGAAAATTATATTCCATAAATATGAAATCTGAAATATTTATATAAATAGATATACATATATATGTATATAAAATCTTGATATTACAAGATGCAGATGCATGTAGACACGTGTGTGTGTGTGTGTGTGTGTGTGTGTGTGTGTGTGTGTGTGTGTGTGTGTGTGCGTGTGTGCGTGTGTGATTAGACACAGATAATCAGTGTTTGTACATAAATACTGAAAAAGTTTCAGTTCTCCATTGATGATTGAATATTAGTTATTTTAACAGACGTCCTCTCGGTGTCTCAGCTGTCCATGATGACAACAAATGGATTGATCGTCCTGCTGCTGCTCTCAGGTCTGTAAAACACGTTCAACGATAAAAAAACAGAAACAGTCTGAAGGTGCTGAGGTGCTTTGAAACAAGTCTTCAGAGTCTTCAGGTGGTTTGACAGGCTGGAAACATACAAAGACGTGTACAGTGTCCTCAGAGGCTTTATTCTAAATACATCGTCAGTCTTTATTTTAAATCCGTGCTCAGTCTTTACTTTAAATACGTCCTCAGTCTTTATTTTAAATATGGCCTCAGTCTTCATTTTAACTACGTCCTCAGTCTGAAGTCCATCAAGTCCACAGATGTTGTCAGAGATGTCAGAGTGTGGAGACGGTTTGAATCGTGTCCACAGAACATGTTAGGTACACATGTTAATATCATGTACACATGTTAATATCTTCCAGATGCTCACACTGTGTGCAGAACATTCTATGGATCTTTTAAAGATGTCTACAGACTTTATAGAAGTTTTCCAAAGAAGGTTTTACAGAAGTGCATTCTGTCTACAGATGTTTTCAAATGTCCGTATTGTTCATAAAACATGTTAAAGTGTCCGTAATGTCCTCAGATATTTTTTAAGACGTCCGGGTTGAACAGATGTTTTTAAAGACAGTGTCCACAGTGTGACACCTGCTATCTCTGCAGAACTTCTTGTAATGTCCACAGGTGTCTTCAGATTGTCTTTCTGTCCAGGTGAACACACCTGAGCAAGTCTGATGTGCTGTTTTCCTGACACTGAAGATAGTTGGAGGCTGACTGGATGGACTGACTCTTGTGTTGTCTCTCAGGTTCTGTCCTGGTTTGCAACCTCCAGCCTCAAGGCACCATCACTCGATTCCACCATGTCAGTCTGATGAAGACCTGGGCTGAAGCTCAGAGTTACTGCAGGGAGAAGTTCATCGACCTCGCCACCATCCAGAGCCAAGCCGCCAACACCGAGGCCCAGAAGGAGACGGTAGGACATGGACACGTCTGGATCGGACTCTACAACGGTAGCTGGAGATGGTCTCAAGAGGGAAAAGGGGTCAAAAACTGGTTTCTGAGAAAGGCCAACAGCAATATGGGATCTAGAAGGTGTGCAGTGCTGAATCTGTATGGAAACTGGATGGCCAAAGACTGTGAAAGTCAGCGTCGCTTCATGTGTTCCAGTGAGTATGGCTGCACACAACACAAAGGGCCACAATGACCACCTGAGTGGCCCCGACTGGTCCCCCAACCTCAGCTTTCAAATATGATAGTTTCATGTGTAGATGGAGTTAGGTTTTACTGCAACATAGAAATACTTTACTGCAAGCAAACATCCAGGAAAGTCCCACCTAAGTAAAGTTTCGTCAGCATGTTGAAATATGAAACATAAAATTTGAAGAAAAATAGGAGAATCTAGATACTTCAGGACTTTATTTACTTTGAAAATATGAAATATGAGCTCAAACTGTGTCATGCGTGTTCGTTGCTTGCTATTGAGGAACCACTCAGGATCAATGAAGACTCGAAAACAAATATTCATTTAAAAATACTTAGTAGCATTGGATAATCAGAATGTATGCATACAGATTCCCACTTGGTCAAGCTAACAGTAGCTGTCTAGTCTACAGAGGCCGTCACAAGAGGGAATGCTAACGTATCATTATACAGAGTTTTATATGAGGAAATGTGCTTCTATCTGATTGGTCTAGGCTAATGCCGTCTCCGCTGATGTCTTCAGTCTTCGTCCAATCCGGTGCGTCTTCACCCTGTAATTAGAATACTTGTGCATGCGTGGGCGTGTTGATTGCGAAATAACTTTTAACCTAGTTTGCTCTTAAGAGTACGTGACCTGCTTCATATAGATTTGACACTTCTTTGAAATGCTATGCTGACACTTCTTCCATGAAATGGCCCGCTGCCGCTCTACCTCAATCTATTTTTGTAAGAAATGTGAGATAACTATGCGGGTAGATCTAATCTCAGGCAAGTGCTGAGTAGCATTTTCTCATCTTTCCATATCTGGTATGTAAAGGCTCTATTGCTCAATATCCTCATATGCACTCTTCAGTCTGCTTGTTTTGCACAGTTTATTATAAGCAATAACGCGTTAATATAATTATGATTACACAATAAGAAAAGCTGTGATTAAATGTGTTTAAATATGATTATATGTGATTACATATGATTAAATGTGATTATGATTAAAGGTATTAAGAATATTCCCAACAACTACCATTAAATCTTATGTGGAAAACATTATTTAATGCATATATGTTACTCTATTTTGAAATGTTGCCTGGTGCCTGAACTCTTATGCTTCCTTCATATAAATTAAGAAATTTACATCATAAATTGATGTAGAAAAAGCACAAATTTCTGCATAAAAATTCACCAGAATTTCAGAAAATGAAAGTGAAAAATGTTTTGTGAGACTTTCAGACTTTTCTCTTAATATATTCAGAGGAAACCTAAAGCCTGGGGCCTTTAGTTCCATTAAAGACACAGACAGGTAATTGTTATTATATGACTTTTTTAGTCCACTAACAGACTCAGATTCATACAAGTACAGCAACTCACACCTACAGATTCACACAAGCAAACTGTACTGGATGATAATAATAACAATAACAATAATGATGTGCTTTGACAGAAAAGTCAGACTGCTCTCTTTTCTGTTGCAAATATACTTGACACATTTAAATATCAAAGTTAAGATCCTACAATATTATTATTATTATTATTATTAATATAGATGACCAAATTTAACTCATGCAGCCTCTTAGACACTTAACCTCTGAAATCTCCTCATCTCTGTGAGTTTACAGACCCTCCAGCAAACATCTAAAGTCTGTCTGCACCGTCAGTGTGTTTACAGCGGCACATTGACAGCATCTGTCTGAAAAACATGGAGGTTTGAGGCTTCTGTTAAACTTTCTGCTGAGAGTGCGCATGGGTTCAAGAGGGTCCATGTGGTGACTGAGAGGACAACAGTGCAGAACACGTAGATATGACTTTCTGCCAATGTTTGGGAAGTATAATGAGGATAATGGAGGATAACGCTGCCGACTAATCTCCTGTCTTCCAGCTGCAGACAACAGACATGTTCTGGTGACGCAGTACATGAGCTGGTGGGACGCTCAGACCTTCTGCAGGAAGAACCACGTAGACCTGAGCAGCATCATAACCTACGATGACCGCACCAGCATCATCCAGCAGCTGAGTTCGGCGTTAATGTTAAATTCGAATGACGCCTGGATTGGTCTGTACAGAGGTGAGTGGACGTGGTCCGATGGGAAGAAACTCATCTATAAGCCATTGCAGTCCCTGCCTCAATGGTCATCAGACTGCATGGTGATGGAACAGTCCACAGGAACCTGGAAAAACCGGTCCTGCCACGACAGACTCTCGTTCCTGTGCTACTCAGGTGAGGGTTCCGTCCTGTGCTACTCAGGTGAGGGTTCCATCAGCTTCTGCTGACTGATTAATTTCTTCTTCTTCTGCAGTTGTGAAACCTTCAGCGGTGAGTTTGGTGAAGATTCGGCTGGTTGGAGGTTCTGCAGACCTGACCGACCCGATGGTGCAAGAATCCATACTGCAGCAGGTCAGAGGTCACATGACTCAATGCTTCATTCACCCAATCACAGTCTGACTCAGCTAGAACCTCTTTGTTCCAAAGACCTTCTGAGAAAGTTCTACTAATATTTTCTTTTGGAAGTTCTTTCAGGTTCCAGGCTTTTCTTCATGAAGGCAGGATAACTCCAGATGTTCTGTTACTGTTAGAACCCAAAGTGCACCCAAAGTTCTCAAATCTGAATGCTACACAGAGAACGTTCTTCCTTTGTTATCATTGTGAGGACGTTCTATAGATTCTAAAATGTGATCCATCTACAACATCCCATAAACGCTCTCACATTACAGGCAGAATGTTCCTTTGTTCAAATATCACATGACGGGAACATCTGATAAAAAACATTCTGTCTTCTGAAGTCTCAGTACTGTTCTCTGAATGTTAATATGCTGATAAAAAGTTGTATCTGAAAATAAGAACTATGACTTAAAGTTGGACATTTTTCAGGAGTCTATGAAAACAAAACATCATGTGTTTTCAAAATAAAATATAAAAATGAATCACCTCCTGTTCTAACAGAGGAAAACATGAGAACGTTTCCAGAATCAGCTCAAACAAGATTAAAGTGCTGATGATCAATGAGATTGATCAGGGTCTGTTAAAGTTGTGGCCTGTGTTCCAGCTGAGGCAGCAGCTGGTGGATGGAGGGATCCCAGCAGAGGTGAAGTTGAGGTGGAGGAAGCAGCCTGACGGGGAGGTTTTCCACAGAGAGGAGATGTCACCATCTGCTGACCAGCAGGAAGACAGCTACAGGACAGTTTAGTATTTAACCTGTTGTTCACTTTAGCACAAAGATGTAGAACCTGAAGAACAGGTGCAGGAAATAAGTGGAAGAAAAAGGCTTGATGTTAGATCATGATGTGCTGTATTTACTCTGAATATGAATAAAATGTGAGAATCTCTGAACCTGACTCCGTCTGGTTTTGTATGCTGATTTACTTTTCACATTACAGTCTGAGACCTTCGACTTCTGAACAATTTTTCTGTAACTTCAGAGCATCTGCTGACCAAGAAACACAGTAAAGGTTATAATATGTCACTCCACATAAAATCAACCAAACCTGAAAAAGGTCAGATTCTCTTCATCTAGAGTAACTTTATTAATGATCAAAGTTTTACCTTCATACTATGACTATTTACAGAGTTCCAGGCCCTTGAAGAATATAGAGATGGTTTCAGACTTATCACTTTTGTTCACTTCTGTTTCCATCATTGGTGAGACTCAGAACTTCATCAGTACAGCAGATAGACGCATATTAGGATGAAAAACACATTTGAGGTCCCTACAAGCTTCAAGCAATTGTGGACTTCTTTCATAGTGCTGGACACTAAACTATAGTAACACTTATTTTCATACTTAAAATTTATCTAGTAGTTGACTACAGGGCCGGAGTGGGACTCATTTTAACCCCCGGAGTATCATGCTTCAGACTGGCCCACTTTAGATCATGGCCTAATATTATTAAAATCATGTAGTTTTAACCTTACATGTTAAGTCTACAATAGCACACTGTTCTGTAAAGCCTTGTAATTTGGTGTATTTTTCTAAAATAATTCCAAGTCAGTGCAAGTAAGGGTTTCTTTAAAAATATGCAAACTTATTTCATATTGCTTTGATCCTATTCCCTTTCAGCTGTGGGCTTTGTGTATTTACTATCTTACTTTTAATGATAAAACATAAAACTGGTCACTGCTATTGTTTGGGCATAGAAAGTGGTTATATTGGAACTAATGCTTGCTTGTTCACATACTCTGTTACAACAGCTCACCTGTTCCTCTACTGACAGGGGCAATCCTCATCACTACTGGCTCTGCTTCTGACACTAAATCACATTTTAAAAATGGTCATAATTCTCAGCACAAATCTCCCTCTTTTTCAAAGCCTTCTGATCACTTCAGGTCTGTTTCATTAATGTAGTGCTGGATCATCGAGCATCTCAGGGCACTTTTCATATAGAGCAGGTCCACACCATATGCTTCATTATATTAATTCTAATAATATTCACTCAATGACCAATCCTAACTTCCCACTCTGGACTTGTGGGCTCATGGCTGCTGCTTGGTGCTGGATCTTTCTTCTGACTCTGAGGGGCTACAAGACAAAGTTTCCCAGTTATGTGGCGTTGCATCATAGAATTATTTAAATTATGTAACATTATGTTATATGCCACAACACCACAAAATTCATTGACTAGACAGTTAATAAACTTCAACAGTGGTTTGCAGGCAAAGTTCAACATCTCGCCGGACCCGTTTCATCGTCCTAATTTGTCGTTTCCAACCGCGAGCTTGTTCTAGTCAAAAAGTTGCCAATTTTAGCACATTTGGCTGCATGTGTTTCCAGAGTGTTCCGCTTTTTCTCCATGCCCCAGGGACAGCATAATAGCAGCACAATGATCAACCCAGTGCCATGACCATGACTGAACACTGGCCCAAAAAAAACCCCAACAAAACACCGGCTCTCTCATTAGACCGGCCCACCGGGAATTGTCCCGGGCCTCCCAGTCTAGTTGACCAGTCAACTCTTAAGTTCTGAGTCCAGTTTTCTTCCCTAAAATTCTATTTATTCTGAAGGAGTTTTTACTGCAGATAAACTTCATCACTTCATTTCCTGTGTCGTAGTTTCTCTTAGACCTCAAGGATGTGCAGATGTTGAAGAAAACATCCGTTGTCACTGTTGCTTTTATAATATAATTTAATAAATAAGACAGCATCTGAACAGGCTCCATGGTCTGCCTGTGGAGAGTTTCCCCGGCCAATATGAATCTCCCCCTTGAACAAAGGGCTGGTGGTCATTTTATACCCTCCGGTAAAGGATGGAGTTACAACCTATGGTCTTTGTTAGAAAACTTGGTAAAAACAGGATTAAGGATACTCCCCTTCGACCAGACCCCTCAATTCTATAGGGCCCATCCATCACTTTGCACAATCCCCAGGCACAAAAGCCCATTCAACATAAACATTCCCAAAACCAAACCAGAAAAACATATATCTCATGTCAGAGACTACCTGTTTACGTAGGGAAAGAGGAAACATATGTGTCCCACAAATTGCTGGTCAGATACTAGAACAGACAAAACAGATTCCATTCTACTAACTTATTAAATAATACATGTCTCAGATCAGATACTACACTGCTCCAATAACTTTAATCACAAAGTGGATCATCGCTACTTCAGGGTTCTTCAGGGGCCTGGAGGCTCCTGGAGGTTTTGAGGTGTGTGTATCTGGACTGTAGCGAGGGCTTGGTCCTGGAGGAAGGAGGTTCCTTGTGAGGTGACAGAGAGAAAGGAGTCGTCGCTGTCGGACTCATCAGACTCGTCAGACCCGGGTCGGTCCTGGTACCTCATGTCTGCTTCACTGACAGCAGCCACAGCAGGAAAACACACCTTCAACTCTTCAACATGTGTTTCTCAGAAATCAATACATCAGTGCCATTGATTACTGATCTGATCAGTCCTACCTGAGCTCAGAGACTCCGTCTGTTCTGCTGACTGGTCTGTTTGTTTGGCGTGTTGCCATGGACACCGTCCTCCTACTGTGTGTTGAGTTCAGAGCAGCAGAACATGACTGTTCATCATCATCAGAGTCTCTGAAGGAACCAGCAGAAGGTTGACTCGCTTTGTGTGTCTATGTTTGTGTCTGATGCTTCCGTTCTGGCTGGGCATTTTGTGTATTTTGCATTATTTTGCAGTTGTTATATTTGTTTGTGTTGTTTTACATTTCTTTGTCATCGTTCTGTACCTTGCTGTGGTCATTTAGGTCCTTTAGTAGTTGTTTTGTGCCTCTCTGGTTGTTTGTTGTCACTAAATGTCTTGCATTTGTGTTGTTTTTTTGTGCATCTTTTAGTCACTTTGGGTCACTTTATTGTATTTGTTTTCTAGTCATTTTTGTGCATCTTTCAGTCCACTTTGTGTGTCTTTGTAGTAGTTTTGTCGATTTGTAATCATTTTGTTTCTTTTTTAGCTGTTTTGTGATGTTATGTGTATCTTTGCTGTTGTTTTGTGCATCTTGAAGTCCTCCTTTTTTGTTTATTTGTTGTCATTTTGTGATAGTTTTGTGTCTTCTATAGTGGCTTTGTGTCTCTGTATGTGAATATATAAATATATATATAGTTCCAGGGGCGGTATATCATTCCAGACTCAGCTGACCGAGTATCTTCATGTGAGGTTGGTTTCCTCAGGTGAAGTTTAAACAGCAGCTTAACTTAAAAGTTCCATTCATAATGAATGTAACGTTTGCTAAAGGTGATGATTCAGCAGTAAGAGCGTCCATTCGTCTAAAAAGTGAATTGTTTGCTCATCGCTCGTTTTGATTCTAGTAAACACAAGAACTTTATACAACGTATTAAAAACTGTCACGTTTGAATCCACAACATTCAACAGATCACCATTTCGAGACCGTAAAGTTACAACTGATAGTGACAGCGCGAAGACATTGATTAGTTTTATTTTATAGCTTAGCAGTAGTATAACATCCAGTTACACTCACACAGGGCTGCCAACTGTCACGCATTCTGTGTGAGACTCACGCATTTGACACAGATCTCACTCTCACACCACACATGCCCATTCTTCTGCTAAATTTTCCTCTGTGAATTTTAACCTCAAGAATGGGCAGAATAGGGAGATTTCAGCACAGAGCAGTCTGCCTGCAGCTAGCCAGCCTGTAAATTCCTCTTGTCCCATTTTCCTTTCTTTATCAGTATCATTAAAAGCAAAAAAGCTCAAAAATAAATCTTGAATTAAATTATTGTAACATAACAGCACCTATTGTTTTATGAGTTCACTCACTCCAGCCTGTAGTCAAAAGCTGGCAGCCGTGCTCTCATACATGACAACAATGAGGCTACACAAACCACATTTACTGTCAAACTGAGAAAATATTAAATACAGTGGCATTTAGTCTAAATGTAACTGTTTGCGTACATGATATAAAGTCTTTCTGATTTTATATTGCTATACTACTACATGTGATCCTGCAGTGTAATGTAATACATGGACTTTAACAAGACCTGTTCACATTTTGAAGCTTGCAGGCCACCGTAGCTGAGGGAACGAAATGAAAAGAAAATTCAAAAGTGAAGATATCGCCAGATTTTTTGACAAGAAAATAATGACGGAAGAGGACGAGAATGAAAAAAATTAGCTAGAAGACAGTGTGCTGGAGAGTCCAGAAGGGTCAGAGCAGGAGAAGGCCAGAGGAACAGATGAAGAAAGTGAAGATGTGGGGGAAGAAGATGAGATTTCAGAAACACAGACAGAGGCAGGGAGTGATATGGAGACTGATGGAGGAAGGGAGGGAGATAGATCCATCAGTAATTACAGCTGGAGCGCATCAACTTCCAATTAGTGTGTTAAAATATTGCATTATTTAACCAAAAATAGTTTCAAAGTATTTTTATGGATCTGTTATTGAATCCGTTTACATACATGGGGCTGACCACATACTGTCCTCCTATGACCTCTTGCCACCCCATGTAAAATTTTCTAGATCTGCTTCTTAAATGTGACATGTTCTGTTTAGATCGTGTTCCTCACCATTATCAAATGTTGTGTTTCGACACTCACCGCTCCTCCTCGTCCTCCTGGAAGGTCACAGGTCGGGTGCAGACGACACACGTGTTGCCCAAACTGAGGAAACATGGCCGACAGTACAGACCTGCAAACAACACAGTACAGACTGATGACAGCTGCAGCAGAACCAGACCAAAACCACAAAACAGTGCTGGTCAAACTTTGTAGCAACAGGGTAGTTTCTGTCTCTTTTTTGGTAGTTTTGTGTCTCACTGGCTGTTTTATGTCCCTTTCTGGCAGCTTTGTGTCATTTTGTGTGTCTGTCTGGTCCAAGGTTCATGCGTTTAATGTAAAGTGTAGTAAAATAAAAGAGACACACTCCGGACTGCAACAGCAATCATTTAATGAGTCTTTGACAAAACACTGGCCATAAATATCGCGCAAAGTCTAAATGCTTCATATGAAAATGAAGCTTAATCCTCTAAACTCCTCTATTTGTTCCGGTGTTGGTAACATCAGTGGACACTTGGTAAAATGTTGGACATGTTAATTAACAGTTTTTACATTTTTGCAAAATAAATGATTAAAAATTCTCTGATTAGGTTCATTCTACCTCTGGACAGAAGACTTTTTTTTTTTATTTAGCATTTATTTAACCAGGTTAGTCCCATTGAGATCAGAGATCTCCTTTACAAAGGAGACCTGGCCAAGAGAGCAGCAGCATAGTCACAATAAAAACAGTAAACAATAGATAAAATTAACAACATTAAAACTTGCTCACACGTAACACTTGCACACAGACCAGGTAGACTGTAAGGATTTCACCACAACTTTAAACTCATTCAGTGTAACAAGGACTTGAAGTTTAAGTTCAGATTGTAATTTATTCCAAGCATCAGGTGCAGAAAACCTAAATGCTTTCTTGCCTAGTTTGGCTCTTACTTTGGGGACGACAAACTGCAGAGTATCCGTAGATTGGAGATTGTGACTTCCATGTTTCCTTGTTAAAAGGCAAGACAAATAGGAAGGAACAATACCCAGAATGGTTCTGTAAATAAACACATACCAATGACTGAGACGTCAAGGACCTAAAGATGTCCAGTTAACTTTAGAATAGAACTCACATCTGATAATGAATCTCAGCGCCCCATGGTACACACTATCCAGCATGCTAAGACAACTAGCAGAAGCCTTCATATACAACACATCTCCATAGACAATAACAGGCAAAAAGGTTGTTTCCACCAACTTCTGTTTCACACAAAAGGAAAAGCAAGACTTGTTTCTGTAATAAAATCCTAATAAGAGTTTCAGGGTTTTTTTTTTACCATGTACTGAATGTGCTCCTTAAAAGACAAATGGTCGTCAATTAAAAATCCTAGATATTTAAAAGTAGATACCAACTCTATTTGTTGACCATTTCCTGTAAAAATGTTTCCAGACAGTGCTGATCTGGCAGTTTTTGAAGCTGTAAAGAACAGACATTTTGTTTTGTCTGCATTTAAAACAAGTTGCAGATGAGAAAGTTGTTCCTGTCCTATCAAACGCAAGTTGTAAATACTGAAAGGCCTCAGCAGGAGTGGGTGCTTCACAATATATGACAGTGTCATCAGCGTAGAAATGAAACGTTGAGTTTGGAATATTCTGTCCGAGATTATTTATGTAAATGGTGAACAATAATGGACCCAGCACAGAACCTTGAGGGACACCCTTTTTCACTTGCCATACCTGAGAGGACGAGCCCTCTATCTGAACAGCCTGGGCTCTGCTTGAAGGATAATTTGCAAACCACCCAACTGCTTGGTGAGAAAGACCTACAGCTGAGAGACGCTTGATTAAAGTAACATTATCAACAGTGTCAAATGCCTTTGAAAGTCAATAAAGAGGGACAAACAACACTGCTTGTTGTCAAGAGCTTCAGCTATATCATTTATGACCTTCATGGCAGCAGTAACAGTACTGTGTCTAAGTATATGACTGAGTTCTCCCTCCTTCTTCAAGGTTGTTCTGTTTCCATAGAGGTCCAGAATTTTAAAACACCCAGAAACTGTTCAGAGTTCAGAGGGTTAAGGCAGACTTGTTTCAGAGGGTGTTTACCTGAACACTGTGGGACGTCACAGGTGATCGTGTTGTCGTCATCCGGCTTCACCTGCTCGCCACAGGACAGACAGGTGAGGGGTGGTGACAGCAGGTGAGACAGGCGAGCTCCTCCAGGTAACCTGATGCACACAAACCTGGTTCATGAGAACAATCAGACTGTCTCCTCTCTGTGGAAACACTGTCTGCAGTTCAGCTGAAAACTCCCAAAGCTCAGTCAGCCTCAGAGAACCAGTTGAAGAGCTCAGTATCTTTTGGTTTTTACAGAATCTGGTTTGAGTGGACAGTTTATGTTAGGTGAAAAATAATAAATAAACCCTCTGACTAACATGAACAGCTGGAGGTCAGTGAACCAGCTGTGAACCAGGGAACATTCTGTCAACACTCCTACAAGTATAAATAACGTTTTAAAGTTTTAATCTAACCTTCAAAGAACATTTTACGAGCAAATAATGTCCCTACAAGGTTAACACTAAGAAACAACATTTTAGCAGCGACATTCAGAGGATGTTTGGAGAACGCTGTCAGCAACACAGATGATGTTCTATGATAACAACGGAAGAACATTGCCAAACAAATGTTCAAAAACTGTTTTCCAGATGTTAGAAAACATTCCCACATTTTGTGAAGACAAGGGAAATGTGTCCTTTGTGCAACATTCAGAAAACTTTTTCCTAACGTTAGAGCAAAACCATCTAACAACTTTGCAGAATGTCTGCAGTTATTCTGCCTTCAAGAACATTCTGGGTGTTGCAAGAGGACTTCAAACTAGAAACCTTACTAGAACTTAGCAGAACTTTCTCACAACATTATTAGAACCAGTGGATTCTAACAGGTATCATACATCGCTTGGTGTTTGCCTGCTACTCTAAGCTCCACGTTCCAGGCCTGAAGGACTGTAAAAACATAAAAGTTGTCCTGCTGCCGGTCTACATGACTGTACCGAATCAGCAGAGACTGAATGAGATTCCTTCCTCCTCCTTGGTCGGCTCTGATCCTCGACCTCCTCAGCACTCTGCTCACTGACATCCTCAGAGCCTCACCCACCGACCTCCTCTGGTCCAGGATGTGCTGGTGGAGGAACTGGATCCTCTCCTGGAGAAAGACACACATTCATGTGAAGTTTTCATTTTCTCATCTGTGCAGCAGAGTTTCAGTGTTTGTTTCTGCAGCAGGACTAAACCCGTTCACAGCCTTCTTCCTCACAGTGAGTCAGTGTTTCAGTCACAGATGCTTCTTTCCTCCATGACTATAATCCTATGATTGACAGATGAATGGGCGTTTCATTCTTCTAACTTTCTTTCTGAGCATCATCCATCCATCCATTATCTATACACCGCTTAATCCTCACTAGGGTCGCGGGGGAAGGCTGGAGCCTATCCCAGCTGACTCGGGCGAAGGCAGGGGACACCCTAGACAGGTCGCCAGTCTGTCGCAGGGCTACATATAGAGACACACAATCACTCACACATTCACACCTATGGGCAATTTAGAATAGTCAATTAACCTCAGCATATTTTTGGACTGTGGGAGGAAGCCGGAGTACCCGGAGAAAACCCACGCATGCACAGGGAGAACATGCAAACTCCATGCAGAAAGATCCCGGGAAAGCCGGGACGCGAACCAGGGATCTTCTCGCTGCAAGGCGAAAGTGCTAACCACTACGCCACTGTGCAGCCCTTTTCTGAGCATCATTTTACACTAAATCTGTGAATTCTCAGCAGTTGCTTTTAATTGCTGTGTTTGTTGTCAGACGACGAGAGAAAATCAGCATTTAAATGAAGTTACTGCTGGTTAACACGTCGTCTGGATGAGTTTCACCGTTTCATCCTCATTCTGCTGTCTGACCACAGAAACATCTGGAAATCAGAACAGCTTTATTGTAGTTCAGCTGGATTAAAAACAGTTTAATGAGCACAGAGACAGGAGAGAAGCTAACAGCTGGAAACATGAAAACACAAAAACCCACCCAGTCCTGTTTTACTGGGTTAAATTAAAGTTTCCATATTGTTTTGGCTAATGCTAATGTTAGTCACATTAGCCGCTTCTGATGGGGACCATCAGAAATCTGGGTGTACAGCAGTGCATGGCGACTCTTGTGTTCACTCTTACAGCAGAACATTTGCTCGTGGTTCAAACATTTATGTATGTGTGTTACCAGTTCTCTCTCTGGATGAAATGAAGCACAGATGATTCTTCTGCAGCGCTGCATAAATCCTCCGGTTAGAGAGATGAGCAGAGCCAGACCCAGCAGGAACCCTACAGAACCAGTCACAGCAGCAGAACCAGCAGAGACATCAGAACATCTGCAGCAGTGTTAGTTGCTTGTTTACTTAGTGTTCTGAGTCAGTTTAAACCTTTTTGAACAGGGTTTAGATGTGACAGTCTTGTCCTTTTTGAAGGATCAAGTTCAAAATTTAGACCAAAAGTTGAAGTGTGCAGTGTGTTAAAAAGTGTCCACTAGCTGCAGACCAGGTGAACAGGTGACATGTGATGTCATACCGAGGATGAAGCTTGCCGTGGTGTCGGGCTCTGACGGCTGCAGCAGACACTTCCTGCTGACTACTGTGATGTTTCCTCCCTGCAGGACGTTGAAAGAAGCCAGCAGGTCTCTGAAGATGTCTGAGGCGTAACCTGATCCGTTCACCTGGACTTCCACCAACACTGGGGCTGATGGACACACGGTCGCCATGGTTAGGGCTGATCAAATGTTGATTAGGCGATGCTAACATGCAACACGTGATGTCTCACCTCTGGCCACGATGTCCCCCTTCACCTGGTGGTTCACCTGGTCCAGGATCCAGAACACCAGGAAGTCCAGACCCACCAGCAGGCAGCCAATCAGCAGGTGTCTGAGGACAGAAGACACGCCCACCAGCACCGCGCGCCGCTCTCTGGCTGTCAGCTGGAGTGAAACTGCAGGTGTACACCAGCCAATCAGGCACAAGCTTTGTGTTTGCGGAGAATACTGTTGAAATCACCACACATACACACACACAGGTGTACTAACAGGGTGTGATGTAGATCTTGGCTTCTCTGTGTGTGATTGGCAAGACTGAGGCTCCGCCCCTCAAGGTCACATGTCGGTTGAGCTCTTCAAACTGAGCAGTGATGTATTTGTTATCGAAGCTGATGTCACTGAGATATCTGCGTCTGTAGCGCACCGCCCTGCATGACAACCCGCACACACACAAACACAAAACACACACAAAACAAGACACACACAAATTCTGTGCCGCTCTTTACATCAAAACTTGTGGTTGAAATGATCAAAACGCTAGAATCCTAACAGCAGCAGCGTGACAACATGCCTTCTGTTAGCATGTTAATTAACATGTTAATTAGCATGTTAGGTACTGGATGCTAACATGATGATAATGCATTTAACACGCTAACTTAACGACACTAACATGCTCAGGTGTATATTGTGACATCTGTGGAGCTCAACAAAAACAACCAGCTAATGTTGCTAATGGAAACATTAGGTCATTTTGTTGCAGAACGCATGGAGCATGTCAACATGTTAAATTAGGACATTAGAATGACAACATGGAACATAAAAAGCATTTTAGTGAGTGACGTTGACTGGAGCTGAGTCTGACCTGAGGAAGGACCAGGCAAGCAGCACCAGGCTCAGGTAGGTCAGCGGCTCGCTCAGCTTCTCAAACACCTGCAGGTCTGCTGAAAGCTCCTTCAAGATGTCCTGAGACACCTGCTGCAGCGAGCGGCTACTGTTAGTGTCCACGTCCAGGCTCACCGACGCTGTGAGGTTGAACTCAAACTCCCGCTTCAGTTTCTGAAACGCTCCAACGATCGCTGGAAGAAGAGTTGGAGTCAGTGTAGGCAGAAGAGTGACTGCTGCTGACTTATAGAGAAGAACTCACGATCTGCCAGACGTTCCTTCAGGTGTTCTGCAATGTAGGAGGGGATGATGCAGAACAGCTCACCGACTGGAAGACAGTGAAGATGAATAATGAAGATGAATATGAGCTCATTCTGAGAGGAGTTTTTATTCTAAGATTATTAGGGACACTTTTTTTTTTTAGAGTAAATGTCTTCCTAAACTCTATTTTATTGACTCTCTATTTACTTTTATTTACTCAGACTTATTGCTTAATCATATACAGTGCATCCGGAAATTCTTCATACTGCTTCACTTTTTCCACACTTTGTTTCAGCCTTATTTCAAAATGGATAAAATTCATTTTTTGCTTAAAATGAGAAACACAATACCCCATAATGACAAAGTGAATTTTTTTTTTAGACAATTTTGTAATTTTTAAAAAAATGAAATGCTGAAATATAGCATCTACATAAGTATTCACACCCTTTCCTCAATACTTGGTTGAAGCACCTTTGGCAACGATCACAGCCTCCAGTCTTCTTGGGTATGATGAGTTCAAAGAACGTTTGAAGAACACTAATTTCCAATGATGTTCAGGTAAAGTTAATATAATGTTCTAAAGTCAACAGTGAGAGCATGCTGTCAGGAACACAGAGAAACGTTCTCAAACCAACATTCAAAAGATGTTTTTCATATATTATCAAGGCCTCAGGTGATTTTTTTAGAGACGTTCCTGTAATGTGTCATTTTAACAAAAATGGAACGTTCTGAGGACATTCTGGGGATCTTGTTGAGGAAGAAAAGTAGGATATTCTCAATGCAACATTCAGAATGCGTTAAGTGAGTTCTCATATGATAGAATGTTCTTTAGAAGACGTTCCTGCTTTTAACAAAAATGGAACAGTCTTTCTTCAATGTTCTCAGGATGCTGTTGATGGAACTCATTATAGAATCTACACAAAGTTCCCACAGTGTTCCATGATAACCAAGGAATGTAAGAGCAAAACAGTCTAACCAACATTTTTAGGACATCTTTGGTGATCCTGACTACAAGAAGAACATTCGGAGAACATGAAGACAACTTCCTGCTGAAAATAAGAGTGGAACTTTGGAAAACTTTCTGAGAACGTTTTTCGAGCAAAATAACTGGAGCTGTGGACTGTAAAAAGTGGACCACAGTTGTTTGAAATAGTCATTAAAAAATGATAATTATAATAAATCTAACTAATGATGATCAGATGGTAAGGAACGTGGACACACCGCGGGCGACGCTGCACAGTGGCAGGAAGGCGTCCACGATGCCACACAGGAAGTCGAAGTCGCCCAGCAGGTCGGAGCAGTCGCTGCGAGCCTCGGCGAATAGCGACCGACATTTCCTGTATGGGGAGCTCAGCTGGGCATTGCAGACGTCTCCGATGTCGACCAGGAAGTGCAGGACGTTCCTCAGAGTGCGAGCTGCAGGGTCGGAGGTGTCAGTTCTCAATTCTCAGAGTTTATCTGAGCCAGTCTGATAAAGCACAACTTAACATCACAAGATTTACAATCTGTTCGGCACCAAGCAGCCCAAAAAACAACTACAGCAAGCCACTGATTGGTGTGTTCTGTCTGAGGACGTCTCCTCCTGAATGAAGCCGACTCACCAACATGGCGGACACCGTCTGTGAGGGCGAAGATCAGGTTCTGGACTCGTCCTGCGACAGCATAAGCGTTCCTGCTGATTTCTCTGATTTCATCCAACGCAGCTGCAACACAACAACAACACAAACTTCACACATCGTCCACCTGTAGGTTTAGTCCGTTTACCAGGAAGATTTATGTGTCTGCAATTTTAAAAAGTAGATTTTTACTCCTGGATCAAAATATAATATTCACAAGCTAACTTATCAAAGGTGCAAAAATATCAATAATCTAATAATGTTGCACAAATGCATTAAAAAATGTCTTAAAACACAAAAACATTTTTTAAAAAAATCAGGGTAATAATGCAGAAAAAAATGTGGATTTTAATGTGCAAAAATCTAGATAATAATTGGTGTGATGGCGGAGGTGGGCGGATCCTACAGAAGAGGGGCGTGGCTGCTCGCTGCATCAGCTCCTGCGTTTGATTGGCTGCTAGTTCGGCTCCACACAGCAGACTGGAGGCGGCTCGTTCAGTGTTCTCCAGCGTGTTGGCCAACGGACCGGACATCAGAACCGACACATACAGCAGGAGAACCAGGTTCCTGCCACGAGCTGAGCACCACAGAGGACTGTGACTGGCTCATCAGAGACCTCAAGTGTTCTGCAGAGTTCTATAGTGTAGTCAGCAGGAAGTCTGCTTTCAGTCCCTATACAGTCTATGTTGCGTCAAACATGCGGCCCGTGGGCCAGAACTGGCCCGCTAGAGGGTCCAATCCAACCCGCAGGATGACTTTAAAATTACTGTGAAGACATTAACTGCAATTTGTAAAACTGTAAATTTCAAGTAATTCCTAGACCATGACAAGTTGTTTTGATCATCAAGTAAAATACTAGATTGCTCATTGTTCTTTTGTCATTTTGTGCCTAATTTTTGTAATATTTTGTCTTGTTGTTGTCTTTTTTCGTCTGACGTCTATCATTTTTGTCTCATTTGTATCATTTTGAGTTTTGCTTTGTTTCTTGTTTTGTGTATTGGTTTTGTCGTTTTGTTTCATTTGTCTTAATTGTCCTTTTTTGTCGCTTTGTAACTTTTTTGGTCTTATTTTTTGTGACTTTTTTGTTTTGTTTGGTGTCATTTGTCTCATTTTTTTTTCATTTTATTTCTCACTTTTCTCATTTCGTGTCTCATTTTTGTAATATTATGTCTTGTTTTTGTTGGGTTTTTTTTTCTTTTTTTAAGTAAAATACTATATTGTTCAGTTCCAGTTACCTGTGACTAAATGTTTTCTGCCTTTAGATACTCTGTCATATGGAAGCTGTAATGTGTAAATGATAAACTGAGGCATAATATTGTTGAAATTGAACTTGCTTTTCTTAAGAAATTTCAGGTTGTTCATGATGCTTTGTAGAAAGATAGGTCCTTAAATGTGAATGTTTTCAGAACGTACTTTGTTGCACTAAAATGAAGGAAAAATTTGGACGTGTCATTATTTATCGGTTATTATGTTTTGATTTTACTGGTCCGGCCCACTTGAGATCAAATGGGGTAAAATGTGGCCCCTGAACTAGAATGAGTTTGACACCCCTGTTCTAGAGGGTTAAATCAGAATGAGGTTCTGTGTGAACGGACATCAGCGACTCACCTGAGCACAGTGTGGGCAGCATCACCGACACGTCGGCCCGGACTCCGGCTGACAGTCCCATACCGAACGCTGCCAGGCCGCCCACCACCAGCGTGGTTTGGACACAGAACCACAGCGACTGTTTCTGCAGGAGACCCAGGAGTCCGTACACACACGCCAGCAGCAGCCCCAACAGGAACGCCAGCAGGCTCCGCCCCGCCTCGATCAGGTGACCTCTGAACTTCCTGCTGCGAGAGCGTCCTGCTGACCTGAGGATGAACCAGTTTATTAATATGGTCTGTGATGATGGTTGGTCTAAAGTGTCAGAAAATGGTCAAAAGGTGGATCAGAGTTTATTCCAAAATCTTGTTTAGTCCAAAGATCTTCAGTTTACCGTCACAGAGGAAAGAAACCAGAAAACATTCACTGAAGAAGCTGCAGAAAATATACACTTTTTAAAAAAATGACTCAAACTGATTATCAAAATAATTGGTGATTAATTTAACAGCTGACAGATAATCAAGACATTCAATCGTAGTTGTCGTATGGATCTCCTACATCGAGGTGGTGTTGCAGTGTCGCCCCCTGTAGGCTGTGATGTTCATTACACAACATGAAAAGCGCTGAATGGGACAAATGAGATGAACTGAACAGAACAAAGACTTCACAAATGTTTCAATGATGAAAATCATTCAGCTGGTTGTTCTAGTTGCAGATATAAACCTGCATAATTAAACAATTGAATCTTAAACACAGATTATAAGAAGGAATACATTATTATTAACCGTAAACAGACTGAGTTACACTGCAGGCTGCTCGTTTTATAGACTACATTCATGTACATTTTATTTATTAAAAAAGTTGAATTATCTATTAGTAGCTTCTGTTTGTAACAGATATTAAATCATTTAGCTAAGTGTAGAACCAAAACACTGAAATATATGACATTAAATTACTTAATCGTACTTTATATAAAATAATAAAGATAGATTTAGAGTAAACATGTAAAATATAACCTGGTCAGAAATACAAATTTAAAAAGACAAAAATTCATGCAAGTTTAAACTCCTGAACAGAGAGCATGTTAGCATGAGGCTAACAGTTAGCCAACCAACAGGTGCAGCTAGTGTTTGTTGAGTTACCTGTTCAGGACTCCTCTGACAGCCTCCGTGACTCCGCCCCTCTCCACCTGGACTATGATGTCACTTCTCTCCAGGTGTCTCTTCTTCGCTTCACTCTTCATGTCTGATTTCTGAAAACTTTCACACCTGCTCAGCTGTTTTTATGTCACCTGGAGACCAGAGAAACATCAGTTGAAGCTTCCAGAAGCTCCAACTGTAACCTGCCTTCTATTTAGCATTTAGAACTTAAACATGTTTTAGTTTATCTACTTTTAAAGCTTAATAATGTTTTTAAGCTTTTTAAATAGTTTTTATTATTTTAAAAAAGTTTGATCATCTGATTTATTCTTTCAGCATATTATTTTTGTTGTATACTTCTATACACATTCAAAATAAATTTACATTTTACTGATAATTTTTTATTTCATGTTGTACATCTTTGTTTAGTTTTATTATTCTGTTACTCTTATTTTACTTTTGATCATGATAATGTTAAAAATATACTGTAGTTTCACATTTGAAAAATTTTGTTATTATATTTAAATATTTGAGGTTGTATTTTACAGTGGTGGAAAAAAGTTTTTGCACACCCCATGCATTTGTGAAATATTACATAAGAATCACTCTTAGGTCTTCAAGTGCAATTTCATTTAATACAGTCAGCCAAAATACTAAGCAAATCCTAAAAAAGCCATTAAAAACTTAAAATTGATTGAAGGTTGTTCTTTTTATTAAAACAACCAATATTCCAGTCTTTTGCCTGATGGCTGGTGGATGCAAGGCAACGATAGCAGATCTTATTCTCTTTAATGAACTTCTTTCTGTCATCAAATAGCATAGCTCTGAAACCTCTGCATCTCTTCAGGGGGTGTGGCTTGTGATGACTAGGACATTGCCTGCTTATATCTTCAGTCATGTTTTTCCCTGTTGTGGCTGCATCTGCAGACACATCTGTCTTATGAACTGTAACTGACGGCCTGCTATTGTAATTAGCAGGGGGCTTTTCTTTCCTGGAAATGACAGAGCAGACATGAGTTGTGGCGAAGCTTGGGTCATTTCTTGCTCTAGAATATTATGATTTGAATTTTTAGAATGTTATGTTTCATGTTTTAGGTTTACCACAGTGAAATATGACAGTTTTCTGTGTTGAGGATCAGAGTTAATTAATTCTGACACTTTCACTCATACGATAAAAAAGATAAACACAGTTCTTCCTGCTGACAATCTGCAAAACTGAAATCCTCGCAGTTCACCAGTCAGACACATGGTGGCGCTGTGGTTGCAAGCGAGTTGCTCTGAGAAAGTGGAGCAGCAGTAATTTCCATGAATTCATAAAGCAGATAGTCGCCATGGCAGCAGCAGCATCAGAGGAGGGAGTCCAGGTCTGTATGGAGGGTGATTAATGCCACACCATCGTCTGACGTTCTGATGATGTTCTCTCTGTAGTTTCACACTTTATGGTCATCTTCACAAGAGAGCTGATTTCTGTGTTCACCTGAAGACATCTGTGGCTGCTGGTTCTACAGTTCTACTATTTCATTTAGCAGACGGTTTTGTCCAAAGTGATGTACATCTGAGAGGAGATACAACACAAGCAAGGATCTAGCCAGGAGAAAACAACCTGGATAAGAGCCATAAATCTGGTGGAACATTAAACATCCAGACTGGATCTGTGCTGCAGAAACCTGTGACTTAAATTGTTTAAATGAACGTTTCAGAGCCACACCTTCATGCAGCAGGTCCAACAACTGTCAGGTGCCTCTCATCACAGATGTGTATATAGATAAATAAAGAGATGGTAAATTAAAGTTTTTACTGGTCAGACATAATCTGGGGGTGTCTTTACTGTAAATACCATTAGTCGAATGTAACTAAGTACATTTACTAAAGTACAGTATTTGGATACTGTTACTTCATTAGAGTATTTCCATGTTCTGCTACTTTCTATTTCTGCACTCTGTTTATCTGGCAATGTTTTTTAAGATCCAGATTTGACAAAAAAAATCTAAAAATCTTATAATGACACAAAGTCACAGACTAAACCTTCTCTTTATTCATTGTGTGTCTTTGTGGGAGGTTTTTGTCACTTTCTGTGGTTGTGACAAATGTCCCAAAAGTTGTATTAAAATGTGACAAAAAAAAATCAATGAAATGCCCTGAAAATGCCAGAAATATCAGAAAAGTGTCTGAAATATTAAAGAAATAATTCATAATAATTCAGCACCATTGCGCTGTCACTGATCATGCATACAGTGTGCCCTGTAAAAAGTATTGTTGTTTTTATAATTTTGGATTTCTTTTTTTTCCTGAGTGCTTAATTTTATTCATTGTATTTATGAAAACCTATTTATTTATTTTGTTACAGCTTATTTATTGCAGTGCTGGAAATGTTGTGCTTCTCGATGTTTTTATAACAATGGCAATAAAGAACCTTTGAACCTTTTAGTAAATATCTTAAAAACTAATCTAAATCACTTATTTTTTGAATGTCTAAAAAAGATACCCAAAATATTCATAAAAAGTCTCCACACAACAATCAAATCTACCAAATATTAAAGACGGATGAGCCAAACGTTTTAACGCAGCATTAAAAAAAAAAAATCATTACAATGTCAAGGAAAAAAAAAAATCTATAAACTATTTCTAAAATGTGCAAAAAAATATGCTGAAAACAATGTGAACAACTGTCAGAAAATGTCCAAAAACTGTCAGGAAATGTAACTAAAATGGGTTAGTATATTAAAATAAAAAAAAATAAGGAGTAAAATGTACCACAAATATTAAAATAAATGTGTAAACTGGATGTAAAGGGTTAAAACATCTCCAACCTGCTGAAACACCGAAGTTAATAATCTGATCATTAATCAGTTCAACAAACAGGTTTGTTTTTGTTTTGTTTTATTGCTTGTGTTGTTTGTGTTTTGTTTTGTTTTGTTTTGTTGTGTTGTGTTACTTTGCTGTATCTTCACACTTCTTCCAGGCCTGGTCTCCTCCTCCTTCTATGTGTCACTGATGGGCCTCCATACCTCCAGCTCTCTTTTAAACGGCACCGCGAAGCTCAGCCAGCAGAACCACCGGAGCTGCTGGAGCTGATCTTCCTCCTGGACTCTGAACAGGCGAAGCTGCAGTGAGTGACACATGATGTGATGAGATTTTGTTCTTTCGGATTGGTTAAAACTCAGAAATTGTAAAATCAGGTCAGAAGCTAAATGCAGAAATCTGCTGTGAGTTGAAATAATAAATCATACTGTATTTGTGCAGAATATTTACAGTTTAATGCAGCCCAGAGATGAACTGATATTAAGACGAAACAGAGAGGAGATCAGCAATGTCAAGACAAAATTAGATTTTATTAAAATAAGAAGTAGACTTATGAATTTAATTTTATAAAGTAAGTCAACATGTTGATAAAGATAACAATAATTAAACATAACTATTCTTTTTAAAAGGTAAAAATAAAAATGTTAAAATAATAAAATCTAGATCTAAGAATGAAACAAAATGCTAAAATAGTATAATTTTAAAAATAAATAATTTAAAAATAGAAACTAGATGTCTGGATTATGTGTTTCTCTGACTTTACCTCTCTGTTTTGCTGATAAGAAATTAGAGTTTTTAAAGTAAAATAAAAACATTGGACTGAGGTTTAAACAGGCAACAACACAATCACGCATTTATTGTATAAGTTAGTCATGAATTTTAACTATTTTGTTGTGTCTTTTTTACAATTTAACTAAAAATAAAGCTTCTGTACAAACCAGATGCTGCTGGTGATTTATGACCATCATTAACATTCAAACACAAAGTTTCGAGGAGAAATTTATTGGTCAAATAAAAACTCTATTTTTTTGCATTTTTCATAATTTGTGACTTCAGTGTGCAATACATGGAATAATTTCAATAAAACGACAGATTTAATAGTGTTTAGAAAATATAACTGAAGAAAAATGTTGTTTTTTGGAATTTATTATAGTTTTTTTCTGCATTTATAAAAAAAATACATTATAAACTCATATTACACTTGATATGATGTAAAATGATACATTTATTAGTGTAATTATGATGAAAATATTTAATAATGTTGATTTTTACTGTTTTGAAGGTAATCTAATAATTTTAAAGGCACAAAATGTTTAATATTAAAACCAGTAAAATATAAATTACCCTGATGTGAAGTTATATTCAAAACCTCATATTACACTTTAAACCAGAAAAGCAGCCCGAGAGCGCAGTACTCCGCCAAGGCTGCTCAGTTGCTGTATCATTTCATCAACGGATGAAATCTTTTTTTAAAAAAAATCCGTGGATCCAGACTATAAGCTTCATCTCTGCCAAAATCTAATCGCTTGGTCCTTGTCATTTCTGACCTTCCCTGAAAATTTCATCCAAATCTGTTAATCTGTTTTTGAGTAATGTTGTTAACAGACAGACAGGCTTTGGCGGAGCTATGATCCAAAATTAAGTGTTTATTTTTGCACATTGAAACAGTATTTGGCCTTGTTGTTGTTGTTTTTTGTTTCGTTTTTTTACAAGATTTTTTACATTATATGTTAAAAGTCACTTAATGAAGCTGCTTTTCTGCAGTATCAATCCTGATTATTTCTATTTAACTGTATGTATGGCTATTTTTTACATGCAGATTTCCTTCATTCAGCATTTAAAAGCCCAAAATTAAGGCTCAAAACTGTATTTTAATAATGGAAAATTACCTTATTTCTACAGTAGTTTTAGTTGTTTTGTTTTTTTGTAATTAACATCACTACATAGCATAAAATGAAATGACAGTACAGTTAGTGACCATATTACACAACAAAAACTCCACAGAAACCGGTTTTAGTCGTTATAAATTAAAATTACCAGGAAAAACAAGTTGGTTTGTAATTTACAGTCTGTTGGAAGCTGCATAAATACGCTGTCCTTTAACCTTAAATATCGAATAAATAACCCCATTCTTCATTAACATGCGCCTGGCCTCCAGCTGTGACCTTTAATGTGAAACACAAACTGGATGTTTCTGCACTTTAATTCCTCACAAAGATGATGAAATGAATGTGATTAAAATATGTACATTTTAATATATTTAATTATTTCAGTAAGTGTGAGAATCATGCTGGTGTTTCTGCTGTTTTTTAAACCATCCAAACATTAAGGAGTGAAACGGTCCTTCTGTTGGAGCTGACCTGGGTTTCAGGAGCTTCATCTCTGGATGTAATATAAAGACTCCAGTTAGTTTCATTTCATGTAAAACGATGCGAGTTTCTGTTGTTAGACGTCCGTCAGTCTCTTGAAGTCAAACAAAAACTTTCAGCTGCACTGAAGAGGAAATTATATTAAACACATTGAAGATCAAATGTTTTCCACAAGCTTCTCCTCAAGTTTTCAGATCATTAGATAATTACTTTGCCAAAGAAAACGGTGGAGTCATGTGACGATTGCCGTCTGTCTGTCTGTCTGTCTGTCTGTCTGTCTGTCTGTCTGTCTGTCTGTCTGTCTGTCTGTCTGTCTGTCTGTCTGTCTGTCTGTCTGTCTGTCTGTCTGTCTGTCTGTCTGTCTGTCTGTCTGTCTGTTCGCAAAATTACTCAAAAACAGATTAACAGATTTATATGAAATTTTCAGGGAAGGTCAGAAATGAGACAAGGACCACCTCATTAGATTTTGGTAGTGATGCGGCTTATAGTCTGGATCACGGCATCACTGTAACTATGACAACAAATGAACACTACATCAGCTGCCTGTTGATGATCACATGACAATTTTTTAAAAGATTTCATCCATTGGAAATCATACAATGACTTAGCAGCCTTGGCAGAGTACTGTGCTCTCTGAGTGCTTTTCTTGTTCTGTTTGTTTTCACAGCAGCTGCACACAGACTGAACAAGACAAGTCTGAAATATGAAATATTCTGAATGAAGTCTGTAGATGTCTGGGCAGGGGACAGGAGTTTGTTTTTGTTTTCCAAATAGATTCCAAACGAGAGAAAAAAAAAGATAGTTTAGAAGATAGATTCCTAAGATAGTTTAGCAATAAAGTCTGGTTTTGTGCAGAAGAGTTGTTGTGAGCATCTACATGCATCTAAAAGTGAGACAGTCGGACAGTCAACATGTTGGAGGCTTTCTTTAGTCTGGTAGAATAACTTTCTCACCTCAGCTCATGAAACATTCAGAGTCAGAATCAGGGAAGAACCTGACAGAAGGAATGAATGATCACAGGAAGAGCAGCTTCACGTCAGCAATTAAGAAAACCATTTGAAATATTTAAACACGACAGCAGATCTGCTACAAGTAGGACACAACCGGAGGCTTCATCACTCTGACAGCTACCCACAATATGCTACTCAGCTCTCTTTGTTCTCTGTGGAGTCTCAGGTTAACTCAGGACCTTCAAACACCCTGGAATCAGACAGAGCAGCTGGAAAACTAATATTAAACTACAAGAAGCTATCCTGTTGTTTACATCGTTTTCACAGCTTTGAATATATATACATAAATATATATATATATATATATATATATATATATATATATATATATATATATATACATATATATATATATATATATATATATATATATATATATATATATATATATATATATATATATATATATATATATATATATATACACACATATACATGCTACGAGTCATGCTAACGGCTAAAGGTGGAGCCATCCCATAATAGACCACTTTTCAAGACACTGAAAGTGCTTGAATTTACAAAAAGTCTTAAAATGTTGAATATAATCATTATAATTGGACTTTGAGTTTGCAGTAACCTGTGAATGTAGTAGACAGATGAAAAATGCAGATAAATAGAAATGAAACAGAAACAGTTGTTTTTACTGCCAAGAAAGCGGAGTTATGGGACGACCTGCGATCGTTTGTCTGTGTGTCTGTCTGTCTTTTAATCACTTAATTTTAAACTTTTAGTTTATCATTTCTTATGAATAAAAATTTATATTCCTGAAAAGAACCATCAAAATTACACCATTTATCAGACCCAGAAACTATGAAAACAGAATGAATCTACGGATTTTCAACCATATGAAGGTCCTTCAACTACTTATGCTCATGTTATGTGCCATACAGTGGATTAACCTAACTAAATCCAGGCTTTAAATCAGCATAATCACTTTTTCTATATGTCCCATTTTAAAATGATATAAATTTTAAATTATAAATGCATATATGTCTATTCATCGATTCATCCGTCAACCAAAATTAATTTGAATTGAAAAACTGTGCTTATTGTGTCAACCATTGCTATTTGACAAAAATGTGATTAATTGTGATTAATTAATCATAAAGCCTCTAATTAATTAGATAAATTTTTTTTCAATCACATCCCACCACTAATTAAAACATTTTGGAACAAACAGCTTCCTTTCACCCTTGACACCAAGCTGGTTGCATTATTTGTTATTGAGGGTTAACGTGCTTAAATTCTATTCAAATGAACACGCTTTGAATGCTCTTCAGAAGAAGAAGAAGAAAAAGAGGAATCTGTCTTCTCTCTTCTCAACTAGACTAAATAAAGTTGGACCAGACCATTCGAAATAAGTTGAATTAACACAACAGAATTGGTTAATTCAGTAAGAAATCATTTAACTGTGTGAAAATGCTTTTAATTAAGTTCATTCCGTTATTTATTGATTTATTTATTTTGGCTTTACACTGATTGGCTCAATTTAACATGAATGAATGTAATAAGTGTTTATTGTTGAATATCATTCAGATATGACATAACAGAAAATACACAATAATTACAATTAAGGTTGTATTTGTTTTTATAAGATATTTTTCTGTTAGTTTACAGAAAAGTTTGTTTGGTCTCAGCTGTTGGAATTTTAAATTTTTTTTCACATTATTTTTAGTGTACAGTTTGTCACAATAAAATAAAAGTTGCCTTTGCGTTTTTTAGAGGAAAATTAAACATTTAAATGAATCACTTCATCGGCAAAATAGTTAACTGAAATTAAAGTTGTTGGATCTGTTGAACAGCTGCAGATTTCTGCCCCCAGTGGCTGAACACTGTCAGTGTTGTTACCTGAAGCCTCATCTGCCTCACCTGTGTCCTCTTTAGCTCCTCCCCTTCCACCATGAGCCACGCCTCCTCCAGCTCCTCCCTGGTGTCTCTGGACTCCAGTGTGTTCTTTAGCGACACGCCGGCGTCCTGCGTCAGAGAACCGCTCGACTTCCTGCTGGTGAATGTCGGTGGGCGTCGCTTCGTTCTGTCGCAGGAGCTGCTGGCGTCACATCCGGAAACCCGACTAGGGAAACTGGCGTCCTGCAGTCAAGACTCTGTGATGGAGCTGTGCGACGACACTGACCTGCTGCGGAATGAGTTCTTCTTCGACAGAAGCTCTGAGGCTTTCCAGTAGGTGTCACTGTGCTCCGGGTTCAGGGTCGGTTCTTCACAGATGAAACCTGAACAAGATCCAACCTTCAGACAGAACATGCTGAACCAGCAAACACGAACAACTTATAGATTAAAAAAAACATTTCCTTTAACTTCAGATCAATATTCTAACAAGAAAGCACTCAAAGAGCGCAGTACTCTGCCAAAGCGGCGTCTGTTTATCTATTAGCAACATTACTCAAAAACAGACTAACAGATGTGGATGAAATTTTCAGGGAAGGTCAGAAATGACACAAGGACCAAGTGATTAGATTTTGGCAGTGATGCAGCTTATAGTTTGGATCCACAGATTTGTTAAAGATTTCTGTATCATTGAGAGATAGCGGCACGGCATCACCGTAACTATGACAACAAGTGAACACTACGTCAGCTGCCTGCTGACGATCACATGATTGCAATCCTACTACAAATCCACCGCTGTTGACTTATCAGGACTTATCCATCAGAAATCATACATCTGAGCAGCCTTGGCGGAGTACTGCTCTCAGTGCTTTTCTTGTTTTGCACTAAAACGCTGCTTAACTTTAACTTTATAACTTCGCACTAAAGCTGGTTTGCTTTAAACATGCACTTTGATGAACGATGATATCACTGTGACATCAGCAGGAAATGCGGTCACTGCAGCAGTGTCTCTGAGCAGACCGAACTGATTACAAGTCTGCTGGCTGAGCAGCATCGTATGGGCAACACAATCATGCTCATGACAGAAGCTGCTGCAGAGACAGAGGTCCTTCCAGCAGGAGATAGAAGAGCTCAAACATGAACTCCACGTTCAGAGCTCTCCTGCTGAGGATCACAGTGTTCAGCCCGATGTTGTCCACCTTATGGAACATGTAGACTCTCCAAACCAGGAGCTGGAGAAAATGCAGCTCTGGGCTGAGGAGCAGAGTGATCTGCTCAAGAAACATAAAGCCCTGTATCACATGGAGAGAAGACGTAGACGTCAACTCTACAAACAGCTGAAGAAAGCTAGGAAGCAGCTGCAAAGTGAACTGAAACTAGACACACCGAACCAGCGGGAGACTTCATCATACGAGTCAATCCCTCAGAACAGCACCACTGAGACGCATCCGGACAAACCACCGACGTCTGGATGTAAGCAAGAAAAACAGACGAACACGGCTCAAGAAATGAACAAAAAAAGAAGAAGACGAAGAACAAACAAAGATCCTTCAAAATAGAAGTGTACGTCATGAGCAGCATCCCGACATCATCTCTGGATTAAAGAGCGTTTGGATGCAATTAGGAAATCCAGAAGAAGATGGCTCTAAAAAAAAAGAAAAAAAAAAGAAGAACGAACAGTAGAGAGCCATCAGAATAACAGTGTTTGCCTTTTTGATGAAAGACAACAAGTGGGGCAGTGGCATTTATTGACACTGTTCTTCCTTTTCTCCTTTTTATTAAGGGCAGCATTGTTATTCCGAGAAACAGTCACAGGCCAAAAAATTTTTTTAAAATAAATAAATTGGCACAAAAAAATGTATTTGATGTATTGAAATAATGTAATTATTATTGTGGTCACTTGTAAACAGGTTTAAGTAGAGAAAATACTAAGATAGACAGTTGTAAAAAGCAGTGTAATGGCAGTTGTGATACTTGGAGTAAAATACGTTCAATGGAAAAGGAGTTACTGAGAGATGACACAGATTTGATTCAGTAGACAAAGTCTGATTATAAACACAAGAGGTCGAAAAGGATAACTCCAGTTTAACTTAACCTGTTAAATTTAAGTTTATTCATGTAAATATATTAATATATAAATTAGAGACAATTAACAGAGAAAGTGTTGGTTTTATAGTTAACAGGCAAATGTAGTTTAACTGTACAGAATATTGCATTTTCAAAAGATGCTTGTTTTTGTTATATTGCAGTGTTTGTCCGCAGTTCCAATTCCAGTTCTCTATAATTCTGTCATAAACATTAAACTAGTGCCCATTTGCTGTTGAAACTATGACCCATGATATTTAGGTTTAGTTAATTTCAACACAAGACACTTGTGCTCCAAACAAAGAGGATGTGCACTCAATGAAAGACCTAGGATCTCTGACCCATCACTATACACACCAGTGAGCAGTGATTCCTAGCACATCTCTGGGGGTCATCACGTGGAAACCTCCCTTCAACGGTGTTTTGCCTCTTTAGTCCCACAACACCTCCAGGAGGCTAGGCAGTGAACTCTGGCATCCCAAATTCACCCCTCCTAGTGCCAGTTCACACTGCTCCTACACAATCCAAACAGCACTGCCACGTTTAACTGACCCAGGCCCGTTTAGGAGATGCTCCAGGTAGTGACCGGCGCTGATGCTAGCAGTTAGCTAGTGCAAGATGCTGAATACCTAGTGCCAAAACAAAAAAACATAAAGGCAAGGAAACTACTTATAATCCCTCCAAACCCCTCTAAATGCTAATGCTAGCTGCAAGACTACAACCATGTCCAAAGCAAACTTATCACTGACAAAGAAACTATACAAGCCAGCCAAACTTGCTAGTGCTACATGCTAATGCCAATTGCTAATTGCTAAGATACATCATTACTTCAGCCAAGCTCACCACAGACAGAGACTATACAAGCAGACTTCATCTAGGATGCAAGTACGAATTGCTAACTGCTATCTAACAAGAAAACCAACAAACAAAAGACAAAGACACAGCCATTACCTTACACCACAGCCTTACCTGAGATGGCCGCATGGTCCCAAAGAGACTCTAACAGGCCACTCCCCCACCTTATCTACACTTCCTCTTCCTGGATCTATGCCCATTGGGGGAGGGAAAAAAGGGCGGGGAAAGCAGAGTGAAGGAGAGGGCTTGTCCTCTGCCTCCCTCTACTCACTTACTGCACCTATTTTACCCCCCAGCTATTATTACTTCTCCTAATTCATATCCACTGACTAGATCTAGCAGCCACATCTGACATGTCCCTCACCGTCTTCCTCAGACTCTGCCCCTGCACTCCTAGCTCCCTCAAAAGTGAAATAGCTGACCCTGCAACAAAGCCTCTACACCCCACCTCAACTGGGCCAACTCTGGTTTTCCACCCCCTCTGCTCAGCTTCTGTCTTCAAATCTGCATATCTAGCCTTCCACTGAATTTTCCCACAGAACTGTTAACTCAATGAAATACACTGTCTTTTCCTTCACAGACCACAAAACAATGTCTGGCCTCAGATTAGTACACACTATTTCCTGGGGAACAACAAGCTTTCCTCCTAAATCTACCTGCATTTCCCAATCACAAGCTCCTACCAGGCGGCCATGTTCCTGTCTCCTTCCTGACTTAAGGCCCTTATCATTCTCCCCCTCTCGAACAAATTTCACCACTAACCTCTCCTTACTAGAACCTCCAGAATTCACCTGCTTTCTCCTCTCCTCAATTCCTGCAGCTAAGCTTCTCAGCACCTGATTATGCCACTATGTATACCGGCCTTGTGATAAGCTAATTGTGTAACCAGACAAAATATGCTGTAAGCTTGCAGTACCTGAGCGCCGCAGGCACGATTGGTCGCCATCTACCCACAGTCTTAGGTTCTGGGGGGTTGGCAAGACATTGTATGGTGTCCTTATTAGAAATTTAATAGTTTTCTTACATACTCCACAGGTCCCTTCAGGTAAGCTTCCTCTTCACAACACCTTCCCAATTCAACCACTGCCCCTGTTTGGCCTGACCAACTGCCTTTGCCCCCCTTAGCAGTTCCTCTTGTCTATGCATCTGTTCCACTACGAGCTTTCTTTTCTCCTTTGGACCTGCTTTGTTCCACGCTGGTTTGCCTGGGTCAAGCCCCAAGCCTCCCCGGCCAAATTGAACATTACCTACTATTTCTGCATGCCTAAGAGCTGCCTCTGCCTCCTGCACTGCTGCTCTCGGGTTCCATTTCCTCCCCCGGTAGGATTCGGAACCACATTGCTAACTAAATTGTCCTTACTTCCAAGACCTCTGTCCTAACCTTGGTGCATTTAAACTCCTCTGTTAGACTGGATACTGGCAGCTGAAGTATCCCTTTCCCATACGAAGCTACACTGCCTAAGCACCTGGGAACACCCAACCATTTCCTAATATAAAAACTAACTATCCTTTCCGTTCTCTCTGCAATGGATAATGGGAATTCATAAATGGATATTGGCTACATTAATCTAGGATATAAGCCAAATTGCCAGCACCACAACCTCAGTTTTCCTGGGAGCCCTGATTTATCTTATCTATCCAGCCCTTCTGCAACATCCTTTTTAAATTGCACAACTTGCTCCTTATCATTGAGGTCCACGTTATATCACCTTCCTAAGCTCTTGACTGACTTCTCCCTAATGGTAGGAATTTCCTCACCATCTATGGAAAACTTCTTATCACTTACTTTTCCTCGGTATAATGAAATACTGCTTGATTTACTAGGCTTGATTAACGTTAGATGTAGAAAAAAAGAGCTGATAACACTTTTAAACGGCGGATGAAATCTTGAATAAAAAATGACCTTGTGCTGAGCACAGGCATGTGTTATGCATGTGCATGTTATATATGGATACTGAATTGCATGTAAATCACTCTTATAAAAATCTGTTGATCAGTTCATCACTTTTGGCAAGCCTTTGTTTTGCTAGTGTTAAAATAAGACTGGCGCAGTGAGAGACAGACAAGAAAAAGGGGAGAAGAGTTGGGGGAAGACATGCAGCAAAGGGCCCTCAGCGGGAATTGAACCCCGAGAGGCAAAAGATGACCAGAAAACCCACACTTCCATACTGTACAGACTGCCTTTTGGGCGAACGAGTGGTGTGGGAGGTGTACAGCCATTGTTAAGTCAATTAGTCAGAAATGCATGTTGGTGAAGTTTTGGGAAAAACAGGGCAGAAGCTTGTGGAATGTACACTGCAGGGGAGGACTGGTCTTCATGATGACTCTGCCTTTTCCTGTTCGATGGTTTCTTTGGTTGGCAATGTGTTCTTCTCTTGAGTCTCCGTCTTCTTCAGCTTGGATTTGTCAAAGCGTTCGACTTCACCGACGTCAGGTTTGTCAGACATGTTTGCAGAGGCTCAGGGTTTTAGGTAGAGAACCAACAGAAAGCACACCCAGAGTCATCATTTAAAAACAAAATATTTTCACTGTAGATACTCCATTGCAAAAAAAATATTCTGTTGTTGTCACCATTAAAAGCAGAACATTTTCTATTTCTCTTTATATTCAGCATTAAAATAAAACAGTGGACAGTGAGGATCAGAGGAGGTATCCGACAGCTGCCCAGTGTGCAGTGAAACAAGAAATGTAGAGATGAGTTCTTATTAAAGACCTTTGACCAGGTTGGACTGAATTGCAAGCAGTGTTTCCACAGAACAGACAACAGACAAGGAACAATTTAAGAATGGTTAAATATCTATATTATGTGGAGTTATCGTGTTGATTTGTGTCTTTCTATGACTCTTTGTGGTAAATAAATGCAGCATGGCTCAGAAACAATGAACAGAGGAGCAAGGTGTTGAAGATACATTCAGCATGGTGAAACATCTTTCTACAACTGATGAGCAGAGTAGAGAGAAAAAGTCTGGAGAGGAAAAATGGAGATAGTTCAACATCTACAGTATGAATAGACAACATGCTGTTTGTTTCAGGTACGTGATGAACTTCTACCACACGGGTCACCTGCATGTCGGCGAGGAGCTCTGTGAGATCTCCTTCCTGCAGGAGATCCAGTACTGGGGCATTGATGAGCTCCGGATCAGCACCTGTTGCCGCGAGCGCTACTACCGCCGCAAGGAGCACAAGGAGGCACTCGACTTGCGGCCAGACCTCGATGACAACGATGACGACGAGGACTTTGTGGGCGCCGCCTGCCCGGCCATCCGCCACCGCCTCTGGGACCTTCTGGAGAAACCCGAGTCCTCGCGGGCCGCCCGGACCTTTGGGTCGCTGTCAATGTTCTTCGTGGTGGTGTCGGTGGTCAACATGGTACTCATCTCGCTGGACTTTGGGGAGGAGTTCGGTGTCGGTCCTCCAATGCTGTTGGAAGTGATGGAGTACGTGTGCGTGGTTTGGTTCACAGCTGAGCTGGCGCTGAGGTTCCTCTGTGTCCGGAACAAGTGTCGGTTCAGCCGGAGCATCCCCAACGTCATCGACCTCATGGCCATCCTGCCGTTCTACGTCACGCTGGCCGTGGAGAACCTCCACGGAGGTTCCACCGAGCTGGAGAACATGGGCCGAGTGGTGCAGGTGCTCCGCCTCCTCCGGTCGCTGCGCATGTTGAAATTGGGACGACACTCCACAGGTAAACACAAAGAGACACAAAAATACAAGATGCAACAAAACAAAAAGAATAAACCAAAAACACAATAAATTTTGTCATTTTGATGTCTCTTTTTTTATAAGACAGCAGGAGTTTCCAATCAACTGGCAGGTTTTTGGATTCAGAGAATTCAAAATGTAACATGAGAGACAAAAACTGAGGAACATTTAAGAGTAAAAACAATGAAGAATGAGAAACATAATGTTGAGATTAAACTTCAGAAACAGACATCAGCCCTCTGGAACTGATTGGATCCTTCACAGCTCACATGTTCAGACCAGAACATCAGGGACTGAGCAGGAAGTAGGTTCCTGCTGAATGTTCTCCGAATAAAAACTAAACAAATCTGTTCCCAGTGTTTCTAAAATATGCAGCAGGCTCTGAACAGCTCCTGTTCTCTGACTGGAACCTGGTGCTTCAGGTGGACTCTTTCAGGGAAACAACATGAAGACAACACTCAGATCTGAAGTTCTCAGGATAACTGCTACTAAAAACCACCAACAGATTTACAGGAGAAATTAGCAGTTTGTGAATCTAGAAGATCTGAAAATTCCCCTGAAGAACTCAACCATGTAAACACTGAAATGACCTCTAGAACCACCTAAAACCTAAAACAAGAACATCTAAACTAATTCCAGAACCTTCCCAATTAGGAGCTCAATCTAGGAGCTCCTAAATGGACTCTAGCACATCTAAATGAACTGTAGAACAACCTGAATTAATTCTGGAACCACCTACATAAATCATAAAATCACTTAAACCACCTAAATAAACCCTAAAACCCTTCAGATTGACTCCAGAACCTTCTAAATAACCATCCAAACCTGATACATGCAGTGGAAACAGCTCTGACTAGAGCATGAAGATGACACGCAGAGCAGAACAGAAGAGCTACAATGATAATTTAAATGGTCTGTATTTAAATAGCGCTTTTTACTATACCTGAAACGATACCCAAAGAGCTTTACATTATACATCACATTCACACACTGATGGCGGAAGCTGCCATGTAAGACGCTAACCGCGGCCCCTCAGGAGCAGTTGGGGGTTCAGTGTCTTGCTCAGGGACACCTGGACGTGAGCTCTCCAGGATCACCAAGATCGAACCGGCAACCCTCCAGTTACGAGACGGCCACTCTACCCACTGAGCCATGCTGCCCCCATTTGAGCTTTAAACCTTGTTCTTCTGTCTTTGTTCTTCAATCTTCATTCTTCTATCTTTGTTCTTCTGTCTTTGTTCTTCTATCCTGATTCTTCCATCCAGGCCTGAAGTCTCTGGGTATGACCATTGCCCAGTGCTACGAGGAAGTTGGTGTCCTGCTTCTGTTCCTTGGCGTTGGCATCTCCATCTTTGCGGCGGCGGTCTTCGCCCTGGAGTATGACCTTCCGGCCACCACCTTCACCAGCGTTCCGGCCGCCTGGTGGTGGGCGACCACCTCCATGACCACGGTGGGATATGGCGACGTGCGCCCCGACACAACAGTGGGGAAGGTTCTGGCCTTCCTCTGCATCCTGTCCGGCATCCTGATCCTGGCGCTGCCCATTGCCATCATTAACGACCGCTTTTCCGCCTGCTACTTCACACTGAAGGTGAAGGAGGCGGCGGTGCGACACGGTGAGATGCTGAAGAGGCTGAATCGTGGATCGCTTGGGGAGGCGGGGCCTGTGGGGGGCGGAGCCAACCTTAGGGACAACTACGCTCGCAGCATCCTGGAGATGCTGAGGTTGCAGGGCCGAGAGAGAGCGAGCACCCGGAGCAGCGGGGGTGAGGAGCTGTGGTGGTAAAACCAGGAGAACCAAAGAACCAGGAGAACCAGATCTGCAGAGGAAAAGAAATGTGGTGGTAGAACCAGGAGAAACAGGAGATTGAAGAACCAAACCTGCAGCAGAAAGGTTTGTTCTTGTTGGTAGAACCAAAGATCTAGATCTGCAAAGAAGAAGAGCTTGGATAATAGAACCTTCAACGACACACAAAACAACCACAAGCAAACATGTTCCAGCTGAAATCAGTGCAGTGTTCTTCAGTTTATGCTTCAGCTTTACACATCTAAGTGTGTTCTTGTATAAATCTTCCTGACATTTTTCAGATTTGTCACAGTCAGCTTGTATAAATCTGTAGTGTTCTCAGAGGAACCTTTGTTAAGTGAAGCTGTTAGAACTGTGACTACTTCAGAAGAACTCATGTCTTTGTACCAACAACCTGAAGAACCACAGCATGAAGTTATGATTCTGTCATGAACATGAGCTGAGATGTTCCTGCAGCCGCCAACCTCCACCTGTAGAAAGCATGACCTCTGGAACCTGAGTTCCTCACGTGTTCCCCTGTGTCACAGCAGAACACAAACCAGCAGACAGGTGGAGGCTGATGGTCAAGGTTTGTCTTTTCACTGATCAGCTGTTTGTTGTTGTGATTCTTCATTAATAAATTTATAGACACAAATGTCTTAATGTTATTGAGCTTTATTCTATTTTGTCTTTTTGCTCTATTTTATCAAGGTTTTAAAATCTGTTTTTAGTTGATTATTTGATTTAATTATTATTTGATTGAATTACTATCTTGTTCCCAAAAAAAGTATCTTATTTTATGATTTTTTTTTTGTTTTTGTTTTATATCCAATTTTATATGGTCTTCATTGTTTTTACTGTAATTTTTTGTAATGGTTTTCAATCTAAAAATATCTAGTTTTAGTTATTATGAAATTTTTCATTTTGCCGTCTAATCTAATCTAATTTATAGAGTTTTTATTTGCACATTTTACCTTTAATTCTTGTTTGAACCCTTTTTGTATTGAAGCTTTTAACGTTTAGTTTTTTATTACTTTATTATATATTTTATCTGTAATCTTTATGATGGTTTTACTTTCATATTCTGTTTTTTAATATATTAAATGTTTAAATGTAGTTTCTCTCCCTGTCCTGCCTCATCAGCTTCTAGTTGTCTTAGAGCTGCACTGAGCTGTATGAAAAGTGTATACAAAATAGATAGATAGATAGATAGATAGATAGATAGATAGATAGATAGATAGATAGATAGATAGATAGATAGATAGATAGATAGATAGATAGATAGATAGATAGATAGATAGATAGATAGATAGATAGATAGATAGATAGATAGATAGATAGATTGAGTTATTTAAAGATGCTGCAGCAGTTTGTTCTCGTCTCTGTTGCATCGTGTTGTTTGAATAAAGCTGCATTTTAAAGAAGTTTGTTCTTTCAGAGTTTGTGTCTGAGTCAGTCTGAGAGCAGAGAGATGTCGACCAAAGACTGTATTTTAGCAGAAATATGAATCCATCCATATATATACACACTTACAGGAACTTTATGGAGACACAAAGCAGCCTGGATTGAACTTTTCTTTTTTTTTCTTCTTCTTTTTTTTTTAACCTTTTTTCCATTTTCATCATCCGATAATTAAATTGGTCCTCTGATGGATCCAATCAATCATTCAGATTTGATGAAACTATTCTGTCTGTTCTCATCACATTTCATGGCTGTTAGTTTCATTTATGGGGATACTAAAGCTGAAAATGGTTCACAAAACACAAAACTCTTAAAATTCAGACTTTCTGCAGCCAGTTCTTTGTTCATGTGAACTTACTGATCTCAGCTGCTGCAGGAGTTACTAATATTGGTGTCAGAAGTCACACGGTTCGAATGTCGCTGTGACGTTCCTGCTGCCTTTTCTGTTCTCTGCTATGTTCTCTGTTCTCTACTGCTTTAACACAAACACAGGTTCTTCATGTTCCACTTTCTACACACTTCTGCTGTTCATCAGCTTAAACCTGGACCAGCAGACCGTCAGTGGTTTTAGTTTGTATTTTGCATGTTCCATGTGACTGAGGTTGCTTTGTGTGTTTGTTCGGTGTCATTTGGCATCTGTTTGTGGTTGTAATTTGTCACTATATGATGGTTTGGTGTCTCTTTGTATGTCTTTATGTTGTAATTTTGTGGATTTATTTGTGATTCTGGAATACTATGTATTTTTTAGACCTCACTTGACTCCACACACTTCATTGAAAATATCACACGAAGAGAAGAAAACACATTAAAACTGCTCACAGTTTGCAGACTTACTGCACATATTTTATTTAACACTGAAGCTGCATATGGAGTGCATTAAACCTGAATTGAATTCTAATTATAATATACAAGCATTTATTTATAGTTAAACCTGAACCTGCTCAGGTACTTCACATGTGGAGGAGCCTGGATGACCTGGATTCTCCGTGTGAAGCCGGCGGCAGCTCAGAAACTGGAACATCACATTTGCATTTTAAACGTTTAGGGAGAAAATGTGAGGCAGTTACTCAGAGCGAGCAGAGTTTGAGGAGACGCCTGCAGCAGGAAGGACTCAAGCAGCATCACTGTGAGGAAAATAACTACACAGCAAACACACAATCACAAACACTGAAATACATGAACAGTTGATCTGTGATTGGACAAAACTCCACTGACCTGTGACAGTGTGTCACTACAGAGACACGCAAAGAGGCACAACGACGCAAGAATATTACAAGAATGTTACTATAAAAATCATCTGAGGACTGAATAACGTCTCGGAAATGTTCTCTGAAGGTTCCTCTATTGTTCTCAATGACCATATTCTAACAGCGCTCTTCTAATGTGCTCTGAACGCTGAAATGTTCTGCCCTAGTTTAACTTCAGAGAAACATTATTAGAAGTGATTAATTACCTTAGAACATTCTGTGAACATGAGGTTAAACCTCGTTAGAACCTGCAGGTGATGTTGTGGAACGTTCTCTGGCAGCAGGTGGATCACACACCAACAGGCTGCAGACACACAGGTGTGTTTACCTACATTCACCCTCTGCTGTCTTTTCTGTACACTGGAAAAACATTTTGAAACTATTTAACTGTAGTTTTTAAACTAGTTACTGTTATCTTACAGGTGTCCCTGTTTGTTTAAAATACAGATTATAACCAGTAAAATCACAGAAACACACAGGTTCATGTACCTGCTAACCCTCAGAAACAGGTGTTAGGTCCCTGTGAGCTCGGGGATGAGGAGAGCAGCACAAGATGAACACCCGCTCAAAGGAAACAGGAAACTGATTAAGTAACAAAAAGTCTGTTTATTCACAATTCAAGCAAAACTACATTCAAATTAAAGCAAGCTTCTTAACACACTAGCTGCTGATCTGCTCCACGTGCCTTTAAGCTCCACCTTAACTTCAAAAAGTTGCCACAGGTGCACCTGGCCGACCAGGATGTCACCTGGGAAAGAGGAGAAAAAACCCAGACAGCCCAGCAACACAAACACAGTACTGAGGGCCAAACTGAGAATAAAAACACATCAAAGATCTATTTTTCTATGAATACTAATTCATTCTTTTATCACTTTTGGACATAGGATTCAATATTAGCTAAAAATATTGTCATTTCACATATATTTACCCTTATTAGAAAGAAAAACTGGTTAATTCTTTTAATTTTTAGCTGTTTAATTTATAGATTTTCTCTGTTTCATTAAATTACAGATAATATCTAGTACACAGAAAAAATATTGATTTACATTTTGACTGTATAAGAAAGAGCAAAACTGTAAATTGTCTTGACATTAAATAAATGTATTTTTACAAAGTCATTTGTTCATTTACGCAGCTTTAATATATTTAAATCAGCAATAAATATCATTATTTTACAGTTACTTGCTTTTATGTTCATGTTTTTTGTCATGTGTTTTTACAGTGTACTGTAAAATATGAAGTTTTTTCTGCAAATAGACTTTCCAATAACTTACTGCATTCATATCATGTTTCATCATAATTATCTGAAAAATACAGCATTTTCTTCTTGTAAAACTGCAGATAAAATGTCATAAATGGATCAGTATTTAATCTGTTTGATCCAGGACTGAGAACTCAGTTTAACATTTAAAAATTAAAACTAAAACACCTGAATCAATGGAGAATAAGGACAGTAATATTTAGAAGGATCAAGAGCATTTCTTCAGATGCAATAACGTCTGTGAAATTGTAAATATAATTTAGAAACGCATTTTAAAGAAATAAATGAAGAAAAAAGTTAAAGTTGAATAATATTTTTAGCTGCTCTAAGCAGAGTTTTGCTGTTTGAAGATGTTTTGTTCTAGTCACAGTGTCAGTTTTTACAGCAGCCTGCTGTTAATTCTTGTTTTTGGCTTTAAAACTCTTCAGATTTTACAGTCTTCCATTATTTTTTTTACATTAATACAGCACAGACGAGCAGACTGAGTTTGTCTCTGAGCTGCAGCTACACTGAGTTTTCCTGTTGAACTGGGCAGGTGTTGTTTTCTACATGAACATGAATGAATGTGGAAACTGTGAGCTGAAGCTGATCAGAGTCACTTCTGTCAGGACAGTTTACCTCTGAGCTGCTTTATGACCTGATGAAACTCTCCCTAACAGAACACAGAACCTTCAGACCGACTGTCCAACATCTGAACAGCCTCACGTTGTCAGAAAGTCAGTCAGGTTTCAGGAACAGAGAACATCTGTCCGAGTTAAACATCAGTTTATCTGCTGATGTTCCAGAACACAGAAACAGTTTTATTATGGACATAAATTCCTCTGCAGGATGTTGGAGTTCAGCCTGACATCACTTCAGAAGGAAAGAATCCTGCTGAGTTGGTCCAACATCTGGTGACAGTGAATCTGGTAGACATAGAAGTAAATGAACTCATTACAAAATTATGCATAGACACGTCTATGTTAGGTTGTTTAGGATAAGTCCCACCATTAGTTAAGTAAAGATGATCTGAGGTCAGTGAATGTGTCTCAGTCATTGTAGTATAAAGACACTGGTAGATCAGTACTCCTGGATAGGTGGCATCATGATATGAAGGTGGTGGCAACATCATGATGTGGGGATGTTTTTCTTGAAAAGTTCTGTTCACTCATGATCCCTGTGGAAGGGTTAGGGTTAGGGTTAGCTATTTATTACCAAACCAAGACTTGTAGTATGACCAGCAGGAGCCAACTGATGGCTCCAGTGATTTTGGTGGCACTATAGTGCATAAGAGTGAAGTTATTGAATTTTATTACTAATAAAAATTCCTTAAAATTCTTTTTTTTTTTTTAATTTAATGTCAAACAGAGTGTTGTAGTATGATCAGTAGGAGTAAATTGATGCCTTCAGTGACTTTGGTGACACTACAGTGTATAAGAATGAAGTTAATGAATTTTATTACTAATAAAAATTCCTTAAAATTCTTATTTTTAGTTTGGCACCAAATAAAGAGTTGTAGTATGACCAGCATGAGCCAAGTGATGGCTTCAGTGATTTTGGTGACACTACAATGCATAAGAGTGCAGTTGATCAGAGTCCAGCCCTAATCACGTCCATAGGTCGATATACACTCACAGTCATAGTGCCACATGGCGGCCATTTTGAATTTCTCGCCATTAAACAGGAAGTGCAGTCTAACTAGCCTGTGCATGCTCCAATCTGCCTGAAATTTTACATGCATGATCAGAGTCCGGCCCTAATCACATCTTTGTGCCACTTGGCGGCCATTTTGGATTCCTCGCCATGAAACAGGAAGTGCTGTGTAACAAGCCTTTACATGCTCCAATCCACCTGAAATTTTACTTGTATGATCAGAGTCCGGCCCTAATCACATCGTTGCGACACTTGGCGGCCATTTTGGATTCCTCGCCATGAAACAGGAAGTGCTGTGTAAGCAGCCTGCGCACGTTCCGATCTGCCTGAAATTTTACATGTATGATCAGAGTCCGGCCCTAATCACATCTTTGCGCCGCTTGGCGGCCATTTTGGATTCCTCGCCATGAAACAGGAAGTGCTGTGTAACCAGCCTGTGCATACTCCAATCTGCCTGAAATTTTACTTGTATGATCAGACTCTGGCCCTTATCACATCTTTGTGCCACTTGGCGGCCATTTTGGATTTCTCGCCATGAAAAAGGAAGTGCTGTGTAACCAGCCTCTACATGCTCCAATCTGCCTGAAACTTTACTGTCTCAGTTGCAGCGCCTCCTGGTGGACATGTGTGGGCCAGCCGGGCCGCACGGATGCGAGGACCCGTCCAACGCTGCTTGCAGCTTTAATTAAATATTTGTTTCGTGTCTCTCTTCGGGGTTGCAGCGGTTTTGCTATTTGCAGACGGTCCCTGTTCACTCGTCTCACAGCCGGCTGTGCATAGACACCAGTGTTATTTCTGCAGCTGGAAAGACAGCGACTTTTGATAAAACTGGCCTCGTAGCACATTGTCTAGCGCACAACGATTTGAAAGAGGCATCGTTTATGTTTTTACAACGTATATCTCATGAGTTATTGATGCCGGAAGTCCGAATCTGTGAATATCTTTCCAACTTTACCGAACTGTTTTTCTGAAGAAGAAAAATATGACAACAGAAACTACAGGATATTACAGCTGTGCAATTATTCTCCATCACAGTGAAACATTTTCTGTTTGAAGATGATTCTGGTTCCCTGACTATTTTTTGTCTATGCATTAATTTTATGTGCGTGTCTGTATATGTGTGTGTTATTCTGACCTTCATCCAGGATCTAAATCCATCCTAGATATGTTGCTTTGTGGTGGTTTTATTGTGTCCGGTAGAACCTATGTTAACAGGGTCCACGGGGAATCAGCTACTCAGAAATAATGACCACACTGGAGACAACATGGCAGAGGGTCGCTCTGATCTCCCAGAATTCCTGGCATGGGACGAATCACTGTCCTAGTTCTGCTCAGAGGACAAAGCTGTGAGGAGACAAAACCAGGACAGCAGCACCAGAACCTGTTCAAAATGTCTGAACTAGGTCACGTTCATGCTGAGAGACCAAAGAACATCAGCAGGACATTCAGTGGAACCGTTCATTAATACATGAAGAACTCTGATGTGCTCTGGGTCCAGAACCGATGAGTAAATATCCAACAAACTGCAGCTCTGATCCAGCAGAACTGAACTCTTCGAACACCAGTGTATGTCCTTTAACCTGAAAATTGGCTCACCTCACCTGCACACAGCCGGCCAATCACAGCAAGCATCACGGTGTCTCCATCTAACTGTCAGGCAATTTTAAAGTGAACCTGAGCTACAGGTACTTTTATTATTTATAATTTATATAATTTAAAAATTGTAAAAAGACAAACCTGAGAACAAGTGTCTCATTTTAATAATATTCATTAGTTTATCAAGTCTGAGAGGACTAAAGCTAAATAAAGTTACAGAGCAGGTGTGTTCCAAACCTGACTAAGACTTTGAAGTTTATTTTGAAAAACACGTTATGATTCATTTCTGTGTTATAGGTCTGGTGAGTTTATATGTTTGCTGATTAGGTCTCTACATGTTCTCATTGGTTCCTTTGTCCATAAAAAAATTAACCAGCGCATGATCTCAATATGAACATAAAAATGCATTTATTCCAATTTGTTTTCTATATTTACAATTGAAGCTTTTGTTACACACACATTTACATACATACTAGACAGAGACAGACAGATAGCATTCATAAGAATATGAGATTTGTTAAATTCAGTCATGTTATATATAAAATGTGTAAAATCAATCCAAATCATGCAAAATTAAAATAAAACATGCAAAATGAATGTAAAAATGTGCAGAATAAATATAAAATGTGCAAAATAACTGTCCCGCTGTTGCCATGTTGAGTCTCTTCCACGTGTTGAGTCTCTTTCCAGATGAATAGTGGCAGATGGCGACGTTCTTTAAATGTTGTGAATTCATTCTAAACCTGCAGTGTGAAGAACATTCAGCAACACAGTGCAGCAGCACCTCTGAAACAGTGATGACTGAGATCAGATGAACTTGTGCAGGTGTTCAGTAAGTGAACACAGATTCATAGTTCAACAGAAGATAAAGAATCCTGTTGGAAAACTTTTTCAAATGTTGATGTGAATTCATCCATCCATCCATTATCTATACACCACTTAATCCTCACTAGGGTCGCGGGGGGGCTGGAGCCTATCCCAGCTGACTCGGGCGAAGGCAGGGGACACCCTAGACAGGTCACCAGTCTGTCGCAGGGCTACATATAGGGACACACAAGCACTCACACCTACAGGCAATTTACAATGATCAATTAACCTTAGCATGTTTTTTTTTTTTGGACTGTGGGAGGAAGCCGGAGTACCCGGAGAAAACCCACGCATGCACAGGGAGAACATGCAAACTCCATGCAGAAAGATCCCAGGTCCGAGCTGGGACGTGAACCAGGGACCTTCTCGCTGCAAGGCGAAAGCGCTAACCACTACGCCACTGTACAGCCCGTTGATGTGAATTCAGTCAGTGGATAAAAAGGACTGAACAGTTTGAACTGGATCAGCAGAAACTGTTCCAATAACACAGAAAAGGGGTTTGGGAGAACATTAACAGAAATAAAGCAGCAACACAGAAGACTGGCACAGTAATCTGCCTTTTTTATTGGCTTCAGAAAGAAAACATCAAATTTGATCATTTATTTCAGAATAAATACATCTGAGAATTACAACATTTTAAAGAAACATGACTAAAGAGGGAAGAAGCTGCTGATTAATGGGGTGAACTGAAGTCAAGCGTGTTTGGACAGAAAAGGGGGGCATTGTGCCGCTCTGGTCCCCCAACGTGTCAATACTGCAGCGTTGTCACTGTGCCATTCTGGTCCTCCAGCATGTTGACACTGCAGCATTGTTGTTTCACCAGTCTGTTCCCCCACATTAGCTGACACTACAGCTGTCTCATTACACTGTTCTGGTTCCCTGGCATGCCGACACCACACCATTGTCATTGCGCCGTTGTGGTCCCCCCACGTGGACAACACTGCAGCGTTGTCATTGTGCCATTCTATTTCCTCAATGTGGACGACACTACAGCGTTGTCATTGTGATATTCTACTTCCTCAACATGGACGACACTGCAGTTTTGGCATTTTGCCGTTCTGGTCCCCCAACATGTTGATACTGTGTTGTTGTTTCAGCATTCTGGTCACAGGATGTGTAGACACTGGAGCTGGTTGTTGTGCTATTCTGGTTTCCCAACATGTCGATATTGCAGTGTTGCTGTTGTGCCATTCTGGTCCATAGATGTGCTAACCCTGTTGCATTGTCATTGCGCATTTACAGTCACCAGATGTGTAGACACTGCAGCTGGTCATTGTACCATTCTGGTTCTCCAATGTGGATGACGCCACAGTGTTGGGATTGCACCGTTCTAGTCCCCCAACATGTCGATACTGCAGTGTTGTTGTTTCAGCATTCTGGTCACAGGATGTGTAGACACTGTAGCTGGTTGCTGTGCTATTCTGGTCTCCCATCATGTCAATATAGCAGTGTGGTTGTGCCATTCTGGTCTCTAGATGTGCTGACCCTGATGCATTGTTGTTGTACCATTACGGTCACCAGTTATATAGACACTGCAGGTGGTCAGTGTGACATCCTGGTTCCCAAATGTGGTCGAACCTGCAGCGTTGGAATTGTGCTATTCTGGTTCCCCAACATCTCAACACTGCAGCGTTGTTGTTGTTGTTGCACTGTTCTGGTTCCTAAGTGTGCTGACATGGCAGTATTGTCATTGTGCCATTCTGGTCACCCAACATGGTCAACACTGTAACATTGTTGTAGAATTTTGGTCCCTTGACATATCAACAACACAATGTTGGAATTGAGCCGTTCTGGTTTCCCAAAGTGGTGGACAACCCCGTATTGGCATTGCGCTGGTTTGGTTCCCCAACATGGTCGACACCACAGCACTGTCATTGCAGTGTATTGACACCGCAGCATTGCAGTTTACTGTTCTGGCCACCCCACAATGGTCCACATTGCAGTGCTGTCATTGCATCACTCTCGTTACCAGATATGTAAACATTGCAGCTGGTTGTTGCATCATTCTGGTGCCCCGATGTGTTGACATGGCAGCGTTGCACTGTTCCGGTCACGAGATATGTAAACACTGCAACTGGTTGCTGTGCCATTCTTGTCACCTGAAGTGTCAGCACCAATGTTCCCTCTAATTTTTCATGAGTCTGAGCAAACACACAAACTCCCTGAGTGGTTCCTTGGATCACTATGAGCAACATCAGACGTGTGCACTGTGGTCAGAACCTCGAAGCTTGTTTTATGCTTACCGCGTCCGCGAAGTCCGTGCAGCTCCGTGCGGAAAAATGACGTCATTTTCGCACCCACGCCCCCTCCAGCGGCCTTTCCGTGCGGAAAATTTCCGCTCCGCGCACCTCCACATTTTTCTAACCAACGCGGACGGAGCCGCACGGAAAAACATGGCGGAGGGCCAGGACCTACTCGTAGCTGAAGTCTAGAAATACGTGCACTTATACGATTCATCACACAGAGATCACCGTGGTAACCGGGTTATGAACTATTCATGGTGTGAAATAAAACTAACTTCTGAAATGCTTTTATTCGGTAAAATGCCGTGTTGTAAGTGATGTAAACCACGGCAAACTTCTTCTTCTCTAGTTTAGTACCAAAGTAGACCAGGTAGACGTGTGTTTGAGCTACACTGCCCCCTGCAGTTTGGAAACAGACTTCTTCTTCTCTAGTTTATTACTAGAGTAGACCAGGTAGACGTGTGTTTGAGATACACTGCCCCCTGCAGTTTGGGAGCATACACGCACGGAGTATAAATGCACACACGTTCTTTCCCACGGATTTCCGTGCGGCTGATTTCCGCGCGACTCTTTCGTGCGGAAAGTATATTCCAGCAGAGCAGCAGTGCGCGTGTCTATCTACAGAGAGCTGGTAGCGGCAGCTAATAGTGGAGCTGAGGGTGTTGTAGTTATTTTGCGTTGGCTACGGCCCACAGGAGCCTGTGTGAAGGTTCAATAAACCACCAGAGAACGAGATAAAGTCTCACTCATTCATCACAGAGGGCCATTACATTGTTATTGTGAAAGTCCGTTGCTCACTGGCTCTGAATACACATACAGACCAACCATGGATCACAGGAGGCCTGGATGTGGAGCAGTGCTCGGGATGACGTCATCACGTCTCACCCAAACGAACAGTGGAGGGAGGGTTTAGGGAGATAGGTTGCATGCAGCGTGTGGGAGAAGTAGAGATAAACTAAAACATGACAAGGTAGGAAATGCCACAGAGAAATAGTTCGCTATATACTGCTATCCGATGAACCTCAACCTGCATCACTGGAAGGCTTAATGTGTGACGATATAAACCAGGACTATAGTCCCCGACGCAGCAGTCCTGGATTCGAGTCCGACCCGCGGTTATTTGCATTGTCCTGTCACTCTCCACTGTCCTATATATTAAGGCCAAAAAAAAGTACAAACTTGGGTTTCACAGGCTACAAAGTCTTCTTCAGTCAGTCCCAGCTGTGTGCCTTTATTGTGTTTGACCACTTCACCTTTTTTTTAAATTCTTTATTTTACCAGGTGAAATCAGTTGAGAACAATTTCACATTTATAGTGATGACCTGGCAAGAAACCTCCCTCTCACAGGGACAGCTGCTACTGAACATAGACTGTTTCTGCTGCTCCATGATTAAAGAAAAATGTTTCTGCTGGTACCTGTTCAGAAAAAATAAGAATACAGATGTATAAAAGTGAACTTGCGCTGGGAAGGATCTTGTTATAGTGTTATGATCGTGGCTCTGGACTCTGAAGGCAACTTGCTTTTCTATAACAAACCAGACAAAATGTTAATGCCCTTGTTGTGACAGATAGCTTTGATTTGATTTGATTAATGTTTAGGTTGAGATTCACAGGAACTATTTTAACTGCTACTGTGTGAAGGAAAGACTGCTGTCAAAAAGCACTTTATTTGTTTAAAATGTTTGCAAACTAAATGTGATGGCAATTTTATTCATATAGTAGTACTCTAAAAATATAAAATTGCAGAATACACTATTTTTAAATTCATATTTAATTTTATGCATAAAAATCTTGCGATTAATTGCAATTTAAATTTTTAATCATTGCGCAGCACTAAAATTAATACATTTTCTGTTATTTTACTAGATATAATCTGTAATTCTAACAAAACGGAGAACATCTGTAAAATACCATAAAATTTCAGTTTTTCTCTTTTTGACTCTTCAACGCTGTTTCTTTTCATGTTTCTTTATTTTAGAACCACTGTGTGAACAGCGAGGTGATGTGACTTTATGTCCTCAGATCTGAACAAGCAGCTGCTCTGCAACATAAAGAAGATGAATCCTGACAGCAGCAATGCCTGCAGCCAAAACTGTGTTTGTGAGTCACGTCTTGGAAGAAAAGTGGTTTTAAACTCTAATGTCTGCTGGCATCAACACACTGAATTTAGCTGCTGTGAATCCTCCTGCAGACGCTCAGTAAGCTGCCATTTAATGAGATTATAAATCAGACAATCTGTTTTAGTTCTGATCTCAGTGCAGCTGAACTTGAAGCTGTTTTAGGGTTTCCATCATGTCACTGCATTGAGGAGAATAAACTGTAACTGAGGTCTGTGCAGGCAGCATTTCACAGCGTTAATTAAACCTTTAATCCTACCTCTGTTTGCATTCAGCCCCAGTTTGTACCATTCAGATCCCACAAACAACTACAAAGAGGAGGTCATCCACTCATTCTACTACATACATACATGAATAATCCTCCAAAAACACACAAGGAGGGAGCCCCACTCAGACCAGCAGCATCACCTCTGTCACCTACAACACTAAAAACACCAGCATCAACCTTGGCACTGCTGGTTAGAAACACTCCTCACATCCAGGATGCAGGGGCGGATCTAGAGAAAAATTAACAGGGTGTCAAGGGGGTGGCAGATACATTTTAGGGGGTGGCATATTAGGGCTGGGCAAAATGGCCTAAAAAAAAAAAAAAATCTCAGATTTTTTCACAAAAAATCCTGATTCACGATTTATCTGATTTTTTTTTTACCCCCTACCTAAAATCAATTTGCAGATGACAAAGAAATTGTTCAAAACAAGTTTCAATTTTATTTTGTTTAAATTTTCTCTTCTGGGGTTTAACTTACATTAACAAGCCACAAAAAAAGAGATGGTAAGCAAGCTTTCAAAATGACACAATGCACTCTAAAACTAACTTAAAAAAACAGACTGTGCAGCGAGGTGCTGTTTGTTCTGTGTCTGATGCCACAAACCAAGTCCAAATGACTGAAGATACGTTTCCTTTCTTCGGAGTAAGATCTGCACCGCTGGCCGCCATGTTGTTTGTGTATCAAAGGGGGCGCACACTCTGAACTACAGGATTTTTTTTTATTTATTTATATATATATATAAATATATATATATATATATATATATATATATATATATATATATATATATATATATACATATATATATATATATATATATATATATATATATATATATATATAGGCTTGCATTGCAAAAATGTGCCAAAGTAAAAACACGATGAGTCAAAGCTCATAGTCAGGGCTGGAGTGGGACTCATTTTCAGCCCTGGAGTTTCATGCCTCAGATCATGACCTATTATTATTAAAATCATGTAATTATAACCTTGCATGTTAAGTCCACAATAGCGCACTGCTCTGTAAAGTCTTGTAATTCAGTGTATTTTTCTAAAATATTTCCAATTCGGTGCAAGTAAGGGTTGCTTCACAATGTGGATTTATTTCAACATGAGTGCACATCTCCAACACTATTCTTTACAACTAAGGCTGGGACTTTCGATTAATTAGCAAATTAACAAAATAACGCGTTAAATAAATTAACGCATTTAATCAGTTCCCTAATTTCTGGCACACCAGTAACTCTGATGAACACTCCAGCCCTGTAGGTGGTGGTAATGAACCTAAAGTTTGTTTGCCAGCCATGATGATGAAGCACAGGAAGCACTGGGTGATGTCAGCTCACTGGTGAACAGTGAAGGAAGGAGAGATTGTGCTTGTTGGGCAGAAAGTTTTCTTGTAAAAATCTTCCTGATGGTAGCTTGGATTAAAGCGTGGTTGTGTGCAAATTGGGCAACAAAGAGTTTTCTTATCACCGCACCACTTCAAGCTGATGATAAAACATGTTGCTGTTAGCACCAGAGCTAACGTTTGCTATGACAGTCCTGCTAACGGCTAACGGTTGTTGGAGCACAATCTCATTCTACCAGGAAAACAGACTACGTGTGAGATAGCTCCTGCGCGTTCGTTGAATGAAGCGATAGGAGAAGGTATTTAGGTCTCATTAAACACGTTTATTTAACAGTAGATTGAATATAGGGTCCAAACTTCTTTCCCTGACAACAACAGGATCCTTGTCAGTTCACGAAGTCTGACTCACTATTCTTCCCCTGACCCAGCCTTATATCTAATTTCACAGGTGCGTAAGCATTCAGGGTGTGTCTTTCTTCTGACTGGTTGTGTTCTGCGCATCTGACCCCCTCCTTTGCATATGAGCAGCCATCTTGTTGTCCTGCTCCTGCTCTGGATGCTGTGCTCTGAGCCCCACAGCCATGAAGATGGTTCCTCTTTGTGGGGGAGGATGAAACCTCAGCAGTAGTTCTTATCTGTGGAACAGAGTCTCCAGGACAACCTTGAAAGAGAGTCTCCATCGCAACCTTTCACCTAGTACTTTTCCACTCCTGCATACCTCCCTTATCCAGTATTTTTCCATCATCATGAACAGTGTAAAACATTACAAATATAATTCTATAAAAGCAAGCAGTTAGTATAAAAACAGTTAGTATAAAAACTCCATTTTGAAATATACATAGAAATCCCACAAGGTGTAGCCATCCCATAACAGACCACTTTTCAAGACAGTGTTTGAGTTTACAAAAAGTCTAAAAATGTTGAATATAATCGCTATAATTGCACTTTGATATTGCAGTAATCTGTGAATGTAGCAGACAGATGAAAAATGCAGATAAACAAACAGTTTTGTTGTTTAAGTTTTTACTGTCGAGGCTCCGCCTCCTTGGAGGAGGAATAACCTAAACAACAAAAATATCTGTCTTTTAATGACTTAATTATAAACTTTTTGTTTATAAAAAATTACATAAATTAAAATTTATATTCCTAAAAAAAAGAAGCATCAAAATGACACCATTTATCAGACCCAGAAACTATGAAAACAGAATGAATCTGTGGATTTTCAACTTTTTGAACATCCTTGAACTACTTATGCTGATGTTATGTGCCATACAGTGGAAAAAAAAACAACTAAATCCAGGCTTTAAATCATCAAAATCACCTTTTCTATATGTTCCATTTTAAATTTTTTAGAAATTTTAAATTATAAACACGTATATGTCTATTCATTGATTCAGCTGTCAACCACAATTTTATTTGAATTGAAAAACTTCACTTATTCTGTCAAATATTGCTATTTGACAAAATTGCGATTAATTGCGAGTAATTAATTACAAAGCCTGTAATAAATTAGATTTTTTTTTAATCGCGTCCCACCACTATTTACAACCATCCTTTTCAACAATATCACAATTTATATTCTGTTCAAACAAGTGTTCACAGATATCCAAATTTTAAAAACGAAATAAAAGAATAAATAAAAATATTTGATTTTAAATTTAAAAAATAGAATAAGTGTTGCACGTTCTAATAACACTATCATCTCTTTTTCCTCTGCAAGGAAACAGTTCCATCACAACTTAGATTTCATAAATATGAGAACATGAGTTAAAGGGGAAATCTCCAGCACTATTCTTTACAACATCAGAATGTATGTAAGTACATCCTGTGACTGAGGGCGAGCAAAGAAATCAAAAATATCAACCGACTCATCTTCATCTGTCTCGTTCCTAACTTGTGGTTCAGGTTCTGCTGCTGAGCTGCTGCCTTTGTAATCAGTCCCTGAGTCTCTGCTCTTCTTTCACACTTCCTCCAGTTTCCCTAGACTCACCTGCACCTGTATCACAATAAAAAAAAAAAAATCTGTAAGGCTTTAGCACATTTGATATGGAAAACACTCTGTCTGTAATATAACAGTAATGATAAGTAATGAAAGTCCGTCCTGAGGTGAAATGACGCTGCAGGTTTGTAGCAGGAGGTGATGAAAGTAATCTGAGTACTGATGAAGCCTCCGTTGAGTCATGCTGCCCCCCAGTGGACAGTCGCTGTTATTACACCAATGAGTTTTCTGTCTCTTTAGGACAGTTTTGTCTTTTCTGTGTTTTTGTTCCTCATTTTCTCGTTCTGTGTCTCATTCAGGTCTTTTTGATACAGTTTGGCCTCATTTTGGTTTATCTTTTTCTGGTTTTGTGTCTTGTTCTGATCAGAATAAAAGATTCACCAGGAAATACAATGAAAGGATATTTTCATCAAGCCAAACCTCACCACAGTGTTGTAAAGATCAATATATAATTGAGGGACTTTTGAAGTCCATGGGATATATCTTACATACATTTGTATTAAAAGTAAAAACTAATAATGTATTTTTATGTTCATTATGATCATGTCTTTAGAAATTCCATAATTATTTATTATGGAAACAATCACTTACTAATAAAAAAATGACTGGACGTCATTAAAACATCAACTAAATAACTGTCAGATTTTAATAACAACCACCTTCTAATTAGCTAAACAATCATAAAATGAGCTTATTCAAAAATAGTTTTGCTTGTGTTCTTTTTATTAATTTGAGATAATCATGACAGATATTTCTTTTTTTGCAATATATCAAATTTTATATGGAAAATAGCAAATTGTATCTGTGTCTCAGAAATCACTTTCAACTAAGTTACTCATTACAAAAACACCTCTCAAGGAAGTGTGTTAATTCCAAATCACATGACCTGCTCCACACGATGTCATTTCCTCCAGAAGACAAGACTGGCAAGACTCCAAGGCTTTCTGAGTTATTTAATATAAAGTAGTGTGTGAGCCAAGTGTGGATTTATCGTACGTCAACAGGTTTACTACGATATCTTAATAAATAACTTTCAATTTCACGCAATTGTATATAAAATATTTAGACTATGATACAAAAAGTCCTGCAATTATATATTGATCCATAAGATGTATGAGGAACAAACCTGTGGCCAGAAGCAGACATTAACTAGACTGCAGCCAGAACACAAAGATTCTCCAGAAGTTCTGATCACACCTTCAGACACAAATACGAGTTAGAACGAGAACAAAACACCAGCTTCATCTGTGTTCTACTTCTGTTGTTTTGTGCATCTTTGGGACAGTTGGTGTATTTTCTGTGATTTCATGTCACGTTTTTCTCATTATTGTTGCCTGTGTCTCTTTGCGGTCATGTCGTCTCCTCATACTGTTGATGTTGAACCATCTCCATGTTTCCTCTCTCCTCTGCTCATCAGCTGTAGAAAGACGTTTCACCATGCTGAATGTATCTTCAACAACTTGCTCCTCTGTTCACTGTTTTTGAGCCATGCTGCATTCATTTTATTAATCTAGTAGCTTTGATTTTCCTCAGTCCCTCTGTAATGGTTCAGATTGGTTTGCTTTCAGAATTTTTTTTTAATATGAATAAAGTACTTTTGATGAAATTCAGATTTGGTTCAGTTTCCTGGCAGAACTGCAACTATTCTTTCCATTTTTGCAGATTCTGGTTGATAAATGGTGTTATCATGGTGTTTTTTTTAAAGATAATGCACCTTTGGAAGCTGCTGGTGGGTTTTGTGGCTGAGGCTGAAGTTTCCTGCAGCAGGTCAGTGAAATAATAGATCTGGATGCTGAGTTTCTCTGCAGCGACAGCAGAGGGAGCTACCACAAACAGCACCAAGGCCTCGACATCAAAACATGTTATTGTGAGCTGCTGTGGCCTACTGAGCAGCAGGAGGTATTTATAGGCATAACAAGCACTACACTGACTGACAGCATCTACAACAGCTTCTCCCAAATCAAAGACACTCCACAGAGGGCTGGAAAACAAAGTGTGTTTATTAAGACAACAAAAAGGCCCTGAATACTCAGGAACATTATCAGACGCTTCGCTACGAAGCTGATTTTCTTGACACAGAGAAGAAACAAATAAAAAAAAATGAACTCCTCGATGGAATTCCAAACAGGTGAAGCACCACCCAAGTGTGCCGAACACTCAGAGCAGGTAAAGGTGGGCGGAGCCTGTCTGAGCTGACATCACCACAGTGAGGATCCATCAGCTGCTGGACAACATGGTGAAAGTCCAAGACCCAAAACCCAAAGACAACCAGAAAACATTCACATTTAACAAGCTGCAAACACAGAATTTAGACTGTTTCTCTCAAAAATGGCTCCAATCAGGAATTAAAACAGTCAACAGTTGACAACCAATGAATTAATTATTGCAGCTCTGGATGGTTAACTGACTTTCTGACTGGTGGGTGAACAAAAGTACTTTTACAAATGCCACCTTTGCCTTTCAGACACTGATGGACATTTTCACCATTCTGTAATTTCTTGGAGACAAAACAAGACAAACAATCAGCAGATTAAATCTCTGATGAATATAGTTGTTGCCCTAAAGAGGTCAGAAATACAGATTTAATAATAGTTTCTGTGTTGACTGATCAGCTGTTTGGAGGACAAAGTGTCAGAAAATAGTAAAAAATGTGGATCAGTTTTTCCACAAAATCCAAAGATCTTCAGTTTACTGTCACAGAGGAAATAAACCAGAAAATATTCACACAGAAGAGGGTGAAATCACAGAATCCTCTTTTCTCTCCTTTAAGAAAACTAACAGTTTAACTGGTGGAAGCTGCTGCCAGTAAACCAGTGAAACAGCCAGTTAAAGGGCAACAACAATGAGCTGAGGAGGAAGCTTCCTCCACGTACAACCAGCAGCACACTGTAAACAAAACCACCCAACCCCCACCGGTGCCGGCGCTCCCAACCCCCACAGCACATGGACACATTCCGGGGTGGTAAATAAATGAAGCTGGGGCTTCCTCAGGGTGATTCAGTCATCCGGGAGGGGATAGCTTTTGTTCGGTTTTACACAGTCACGCTCCCTGTGGTGAGCCAGTTCTCCTCCAGAGCTCAACAGCACCTTTACATCGTAAAAATCACCGATTTTACCGACAATCAGCGACTCCGAGGCTCCGACACATTCAAACATAAACAACACGCTCGTTAGCCGGGCGGCTAACGGCTAACTGTTAGCAGCTAGCCAAGGTAACTGTTAGCTGTCAGGAAGGATAACTGTTAACAGCTAGGCGGGCTAACTGTTAGTCGCTAGCCGGGCTAACTGTTAGCTGCCAGCAAGGCTAACCGCTACCACAACAAACAGCAGAAACACGTCGATGAAAATCATGAAATTAGAAAACTGAGTCTTTTGTCAAATTTATCTCTAATCAGTCTGACGGTACAGTCCCGGTTCTGGAGTCCAAACACCGTTATCAGCACGGCACGTTGTCCGCCGTCCGGGGGAAATCTGCACAGTCTGCGGCCGAAAACTGGAGCCGCCTCACAGCCTCCTTGATGAGGTTCCCCGACAGAATGAGTTCCTGGAGCAGCCGGTGCGGGTCGTCCTCCTCCATTCTCTTTCTGTTCCACGGTTTGATTTGGTCCCAGTCCGGGTCGCCATGAGACCCGGGGATGTGGTACGGGCTCGCCCTGCTGCTGCTTCCCCGGTGTCCCCGGAGCCGCATGCAGCAACCGCGGCGCTTCTGCCCCGGTGCACCCGCTGCGCCGCCGCCGATGAGGGCCGTCGACACGGACACCGTCTTCTGGTGGCCGCCGCCGGTGTTGCTGTGGAGCTGCAGCGCCTCTCCGATCTTGGTGACCAGCGCGTCTACTTCTTTGGAGTCGACGGTGACGGACTGCTCCAGGAAGATGTAGTTCTCCTTCCGACAGGGCATGGTGGTGGCGGAGATCGGGCTGGGTTTGGTTGGGTTCGAGATGAATGAGGTTCCGCTGCTGCTCAGCGCCGCTCCGAATAACCGACGGTTCATTTGTAAACAATGGGTGACGTGCGATGGACCGTACCATCTGCCCTGCAGGAGGGCGCGCAGCTTTGTAAACCAATATAAACTCCAGTCATACAGTCCAGGCAAACAACTAACCGTTCTTTCACGCTATATTATTTTACAAAAACATCCGGAATTTTTTTCAGCTTCTACCGGAGCTGTAACACCGAGGAGCTGGTGCTCTGTTTCCCGGCTCCACCCGGCCAAGCCCCGGCGGTGTTCCGCTCCGTCCAAATGGACATTACATAAGAGTGTCTGCTGCTGTCTGTTCAGGCAAAAACAAACAAAGAACTGATTCTGCATCAGCTAATCACCAAATCACCGAGAAGCTGCAGCAGAAAACACACATTTATCCAGTCAAAAGTCCACAGATGTTCATACCCGTGTTTAAACCAGAAGATATGCGTAAAAAAAAAAAAAAAAAAGATGTTCAATAATACTGTGTAACCACAAAATCAAACCCCACATTCAAGAGTTGGTTGAATTATCATCATGCAACACAAGATCCTAGGTAAAACCGCAGATTTTGCCACTTAATGTGGCTCACACAACAATATTAAAGAGAAAATTAGCGCTGAATGACTTGGAGGAACAACTATTACAGTAGTTTAGTCCAACACATTCTGCAGAGGACAAACGTAAACGTGCTCAGACACACTGTACAACCTGAACTGCAGCATTTATTTGATGAATGCATTGTTACAAATTGTGATTTAAACCCGATTAACTGTTCTGTCTCAGAATAAATCACCAGATAATAAAAATCTCCTTCACACTTGACTTCTGCAGGCAACGATACAACAAAACTTCTTCATCTTATTTGATCACACTGCGGCTTCAATTTGACCTTTTCTGGTGTTTCTCAAAGTTCAGGTACGTAGGTTCATAACTGGAAATATTTAAAATAATCCATTGCTGTGCAAATGTAAACAGATTTGTGAGCTTTTGTCTCCCAGACTCTAACAGCAGAGTCCTGAATCATGTAGATCATATAAAAAGTGACATTGCGGGCACGTTTTACTGCTTTCTAACATTAAACAGACAAATTACACCTCTGCATGATGAAAGCAGCTCCAGCTGGCTGCAGCCCAACTGACAATGATCCTTTGAGTTCAGGTAATGAATTAATAATTGGAGGAAATCACACCTGGCATGGAGACACTGAGGATGTTAACGTGTGAAGGACTAAAACATCTGCAGCAGTAATTCAGCAGAAATAATCTGCTATTAGTTTGTGATGCAGCAACAATGATTGTGATAATCGGAGCACATAAAACAGTCCAGAGTGTGTGTGAATGTGCGGTGAAGTGTGACTGTGGTCACAATAGCAGCCGGCTGGGTGTGTGTCTGAGAAGAACATGGTGTACATTTCTGTTTCTCAGAAGCAGCAGCCTGAACCTGATGCTCCACTCACACCGAGCCCTCATGGCCATAAAAGGAGCTACTATCACTGCCACCACGTGCTGCAGCAGCCAATCAGAGCGCTTGGCTCACACTTCCTGTGTGTGTCAATGAGTCCAGTCATTCTGCAAACAGTGGAGCAAATAAACCGTCACACCTTCCTGAGACTCAAAACAAGAATCAGAGACACAAAGCTACAGCTCAGAGTCGAGGAATAAAAACAAACCAGGTTTAATCATTCCCAGTTCAGTCTCTACGTACCTTCATACAGTCTGATAGGAGCATCCAGCTGCTAGTAAATCAATAAACTAAACTCTATTTGAACCCAATCAGCTTCTACAACTAATTTCTCTTTGTATCTATAAAATTTTAACTACATAAATAAATATTTAACTTAAACAATGAATTACACTGTTTCCCTAAAACTAAATAAAGCTAAAGTTTCCTGTTTTGTTGTTTAGAGTTCTGTTGAAACAGAAGTGTAATAGTATGGAAGCAATGTTATAATCAGAGTGCAGACGTGGGGAGTTCAACAGCACATGGGTGTAAAAATAAATCAGCTCAGAATGAGTGAAGACGTTCCAACAGGACGTTTGTTGTTCTGAAACAACCCCAGCTCCACATTCTTGTCTGTCGGTTCCTCTGTTCCTCAAACTCTCAGGGTTTCTCTTAAAGCAGAACAGCTCAGTGAATTATTACCATGATGTTCTGATTCAGAACCGTCTGCAGTTCAAACAGTAGAAAATAGCCAACTCTGTGCTGCTTTTAATGTTCTATTGACTGAAGTGATCCAAACACAACATTTTACACATGAACATTCTCCTCCAGCTTTATTTGTCAGTGTGACATTTCACAGCTCTGAATTGTAAGAAAAAAAGGCCCAAAGTAAACAACAGATTTGTCTAAAGTCTATTAACAATTATCAACTACAATTATTATTATAATCAGATGTTGTTTTGTCCAAATATCTTCAGTTTACTGTTAGAAGTTCATGGTTTACACTAAAGGATTAATTGTTCAGCTCTGATTACACGTTTGAATCCAACAGACAGAGTTTAAAGGACAGATTCATTCTCAGTCTTTGTGCTGGCAAACAGTTTAGTTCACATTCGTGTCCTTCAAGCTACAAATTGATACACAAACTCGGTCAAACACTTCCTGATTCCTCCTCAGTGAGTCAGAGCTGCTGTAAACACAATTCCTGTTCGTCTGCAGCTGTTGCTGTCAACACAGACACACAAAGACACACACAGATAACACACTGGAACACACAGATACACACAGACAACAAAGCGTCACCAACTGTGAGCTCAGCCTCAGTTGCTGCTGCTCTGAACCAGTTTCTAACAGGAACCACACTATACAAAAAAAAATCTAACAAAAACAAACAAAAAATTAAAGTAAAAAAATGCTTTGGGCATTTTTGTGTAAATAAAAAAATGTGTGAACAATTTCCTGTTATTTTACACATTTTCTGTTTCATTTCATTATAGATAACAACTAATAAAGAAAACAAGACTTTCCTAATTTTCCCAAATTTGACTGCAACATTACCCTGTTTTACTGTGTTTAAACTATCATTACTTTATGGATATTTTCACAATTTTTAACAGAAAATTTCTAAAACAAATATCCAAACATTTCACAGTTGAAACAGGAAAGTTGACAAAAGTGAAAACAGATTCATGTGATTTTAGCGTCCAACAAAGCCAGAGAGACATGAAAGAAAAAGACAATAAATATAAGAAATAAAAAAGGAAAAGATTTTTAAATACTGAAAAACTGTAATAAAGTTTTATAATGATTATTGAAAAGCAAAAAATAAACAACAAAAAAGATTTTAAAAAAATTAAATAAAAATACTTAGAAATAAATTACAAAATGTAAATATTTAAATTTTTCAAAGATAATATTAAAATAATAATATAGTTTAAAAATATCACATATCAAATATCAATAACACTTTTATTTGAAAAAATCAAAATATATAGTGACTAAAAAAAATCTATTCAAATATTACTGCAAAACAAAAATATATTGAGAGTTAAAAATAAAAGCAAAGAAGCTCTTTAATTAAACATGCAAATACTAAGAAAACAATGAAGATAAATGTTATTGTTGCATATATGATTTTTTAAATTTTAAAATTGCCAAAACCAGCTCATATTTTTGTCACAGTTTGAGCTTCAACTACAGCTTTAAAAATTAATTTAAAAGAAAATAAATACGACTGGAGAATAAGCGCTACCTGCTGTTTATGTGAACAAGTGATGTGGTTCTGCTGCAGCTTTAATCTGTTCCTGAACGTCTGCTGTTGTCAGTTTGAGTTTTGAGTTTCATCTGTTCACTTTGTTGTTTTGTGACTGATTCAGGGGGAATGCAGTGTATTTTACAAGTTAATCAGATCTCTGAGTGTCAGTGAACGCAGCAGTAGCAGGAAGACAACAGGCCTTTGAGCTTCAGGATCAACTTTGGCAGCAGTTGGAGAAAATCCAGCCCCTTGGTTCATCGGGTTCGTTTCCTCTTTCAAACACTGGGAGCGTCCATTTCTATTTGCCCCCCTCATGGTGCAGGTCACGCCCCCTGCTACAGGCCCACGCCCCCTGCTGGGGAATGTGAAGCACATGGCTGGAGGTCAGTTTGTGTTGGTCCAGGGAAACACCCAGAACCAAGCTGCAGCTCAACAACACAAACTGTGATCCAACGCTGCATGTGGCCTAAAGTATGTGGACACTCTGCGAGCCAATCAGAACTCAGACTGGGAGTCACATGGTCTCAGCCAGCACCAGTGCTGGACCATTCCAAGGAATTAGCAGAATTACTTGAAGCTTTCTTTTAAAATCACTCACATACTCATATTAAATGTCTCAAAGCTTTTCTACAGCCACTCAGAATGACCCAGAAACTGACAGACAGAAAGTAGATCTGATGGAGGCTGATTTCTGAAAACAGACACACAACAGGAGAATAAACGCTCCTTCATTAACAGTATTTTCTGATTTATCCTCATCACTGATGCTGAAATGGTCCAGAAGAAAACCAGCTGTGGGTCCATTCTGAGGCTCAGTTGGACAGACCTGCACAGGTAGTTACTCCATGTCACCTTTGGTCCACACAAACAGGATGAAGATGATCTAGAATGACAAATACCTGTCAACTAAATGTGTAAGAAATGACTCAACAGTGGATCAAAATAACAAAAATATTGAAAATTACTCAAAAGGGACCAAAAGCATTTCACTAATAACTCCTAAAATGAGCTAAAAATTATCCAAAATGACTCTAAAATGACTGAAAGTCTGATAGAAACGACTCAGAAGTTGTCCAACATAATTAAAACCTGGTGTAAAGAAAGTGAGCCGAGCTGCAGATACTGTGCTTGCAGAGTACCCAAGTACCTGTACTTCGTTCACCTCTGCATGGTGTCACAGTTACATAAGTGAGCATGAAGCTGCTGCAGCATGTCGGAGCCCTGCGGCATCATGGGACTGATAAACAGCTGATATGATCCAGACTGTAAAGCTTCAATGTACAGTTACATAAGAACACGCTGCTGCAAGTACAAGTACACAAGTACAAGTACAGAGCTGCTGACCGTGAGGTCACACTGAAGGTTCATCTGCCTGATACTAACAGTAGTAGTACTACCATGTTAATATTTTGTTAAAAATATTACCACCACATAACAGTACTTTATTATTATTATCATTATGAGTAGTAGTACTAGTGATAATCGCAGTGATAGTAGTACTAGTAATAGTGATGGGACTAGTAGTGATAGTAGCAGTAGTGATAGTAGTACTTGGAGTAGTGGTGATGTAATAGTGATAGAAGTACTAGTAGTAGTAGTACTAGTAGCAGTGGTGGCAGGAGTGATAGTAGTAGTGATAGTAGTATTAGTAGAAGTGGTAGTAAAAGTGCTAGAAGAAGTGGTAGTAGTAGTAGTGATAGTAGTAGTGGTAGTAGCGGCGGTAGTAATAGTAATGGTAGTAGTAGTGATAGCAGTAGTAGTAGCAGACGTGATAATAATAGTGATAGTAGTACTAGTGATAGTCACAGTGATAGTAGTACTAGTAGTAGTGATAGTAGTACTAATAGTAATAGTACTAGTAATGATAGTAGCAGCAGTGATAGTAGTACTAGTAGTAGTAATGATGCAATAGTGATAGTATTAGTAGTAGTAGTACTAGTAGTAGTAGTGATAGTAGTAGTGATAGTAGTATTAGTAGAAGTGGTAGTAGAAGTGCTAGAAGTGGTAGTAGCAGTGGTAGTGGTAGTAATTATAGTAGCAGTGGTAGTAGTGGTGATAATAATAGTGATAGAAGTACCAGTGATAGTAGTAGTGACAGCAGTAGTAGTAGTAGTAGTAGTAGTAGTAGTGAAAGTAGTAGTAGTGATAGTAGTTGGGGAAATAGTGATAGTAGTAGTGGTGATAGTACTAGTTATTGTAATGGAGTAGTATCACGTCATGTCAGTATTTCATTAATATCACTTCATAATGACATTAAATTGTTGGTAAACTGAAAACAGACTTGCTGCATGTTTCGCCACACAAACTTAGGTTTCTTCTTCTTTTGGGGTTTTCAGCCAACAGCTGCTGTCTTCTTCTGCTGTGTTAATTACAGCTGATGCAGCTACAGCGCCACCTGCTGACTGACTGTATGCCCTCCTGATCAGATGTGCTGGTTTTCCATTCTCCACAATGTGACTAGAAACAGATTCATGTCCTCACAGCAGATTGTGAAACATTCTCTCAGAAAATGTGAACACACAGTGTAGCTGCACCAACATCTCATAATACCCAGAGTGTTCTGCAGCTGATAGCTCAAAGGTAATAATGATGATATAGAAACACAGTGAGTTCGTGTTTAACCCGCTGACTCTAATCTGTTGCCTGAAAATCCTCAAATTATTTTATTCAGGTCATTTGGTTTTTATTTATTCTCCGCAGATGTTGAAGTTTTTAAAACTCTGCTGATGCATCTAATTATTTAGTTTGATGGTTTTAAAAAACAAAACCTTACAGTTTCGGATCCAAGTATTCGGATCTTAAAATTAACATTCGGATACAACCACAATGACCGAATATTCGGGTCCAGCCCTACTGAACACATGTACAATAGAAGAACGTCACAAAATTTTCGACTGAAACTAGAACAATCACAAATTCTGCACTAAAACTGGAAAGATCCTCCATAAACTCCTTTCAGGGCTGAGTCTAAAGTTTTATTGTATTTTTAAGGTTTTAAATGAGTCAGAACTAGTGGTGGGATGTGATGAAAAAAAATCGAATTAATTAGAGGCTTTGTAATTAATCACATATTTGTCAAATAGCAATATTTGACACAATAAGCAAAGTTTCTATAGCAATTATAGTATTTTAATACTTTTTGTAAACTCAAGCACTTTCAATGTCTCCTAAAGTGGTCTATTATGGGATGGCTACACCGTTTGCCGGTACCAGGACTGTTGTATCTAATGTTAGCTCTTGTGCTAACAGCAACATGTTTTACATTGAGGTGATCCTGAAGGTTTGAAGTGCTGCAGTGATTGATTTGTTGCTCACAACCATGCTTTTATCCAAGCTGCCATCGGGAAGATTTTGAAAACGTTCTTGTGCACTGACATCTCTCAGTGCGTCCTGTGTATCTTCTTCACAGCTGGCAAACAGACTTTAGGTGTATTATTGCCACCTGCTGGACTGTAGTGTGCATCAGTGTTATGGGTGTGTTAGAAATTAGACAACTGAGAAAGGTAATTAACGCGTTAAAGTCCCAGCCCTAATCAGAACTTTTCAAACACTACAACACTCAGTCAATGTATTTATAGCAAACAGTATATGGTGAAATATTGTGAAAAACTGTAAATAAGAATAGAAAAGCCTTTATTGTCATTGTACAATGAAACTGGTGGGAGCATCTCCCCACAGTGCACCTACAAAATACAAATATGCATACATAATAAAAGTAATAAATAGAAAAAACAATAAAAGTCCTCATGTATGCACACTCATGTTGCAGTGTCCCATGTTTGACCAAGTGAAAATTGTCCAGATGTATCCTTGGGGGTTACTTCTTTGAGTTTAAAAGTTTAATTGCCCACAGATAAAAACTGCTCCTCAGCCAGTTTGTCCAGCATGCAGTGTCTCTGTACTTCCTGTCAGAAGGCAGAAGGTTGTAGAGACCCCAGCCAGGGTGTGAGAGGTCAGACAGTTTGCAATGTCCTCCAGAGAGGGCAGGGGGCAGCTGATTATTTTCTGGGATGACCTAATCACTCCCTGCAGGGCTTTTCTGTCACCAGTTGTACAACCGGCCACACTGTGATGCCATATGCCAGCACACTTTCTATCGTAAAGTGATGGAAAGTCTCCAACAGATTTGCCTCCAGGTGACATTTCCGCAACAGGCTAAGGAAGTGCAGTCTCTGTTACTGTTCTGTTGTTCCTGACTACTGCTGACGTGTTGGTAGACTCTCTCCACGCAGACACTGTTGATCTGTAGTGGAGCAGGATCTCCTCCTGATTTCCTGAAGTCCATCACCATCTCTTTCCTTTTGCTGGTATTCAGCATAAGGTTATTTTCTGAGCCCAATGCCACGAGCCTCTGTCTGGACCTCCTCCCTGTATGCTGTCTTGTCACCATGAGACCCCCCACTGTTGTGCTGTCTGTGAATTTGACGATGATGTTTGAGTGGTGGGAGGGGACGCAGTCATACGTGTACAAAGCATACAGAAGCTGACTAAAGCAGCTCTGAGTGGAGCCTGTGCTGAGTGTCAGGATGGAAGATTTGAGGTACAACCATCACTGTTAGTGGGTGATCCATCAGGAAATTCTTAATCCAGTCACAAGTGAGGGGTGGGAAGTCCAGGTCAGTTAGCTTTTTGACAAGAATGTTTGGCAGGATAGTAATTAAATGCCGAACTGAAATTCACAAAAAGCATTCTCATAGTTACCGGGTTTCTCTAAGTGGCTCACGGCGGTGTGCAGGGTAGTGGTGATGGCATCAGCTGTCGACCTGATAGCTTTATAAGCAAACTGGTGCTGGTCAAAGTTTGGAGGGAGGCAGGACTGGAGGTGGTGAAGGACAAGCCTCTCAAAGCACTTCATAACCACAGATGATAGTGCCACAGGTCCACACACACATTAACAGGATGTACCGGGGTAGAGAGCTCAGAACCGCTGAATCCTCGCGCACCACCATCTTGTGACGACTGACAACATACAAGACGTGGATAAAAGGTTGATAAAACAACTGTGGTTCTGTGTGAGTGAATTGGTGTGTACGGGTTGAAATCCTGAATTTGAATGAATGTTTGTTATTTATATCAGGACTGATGGTTAAGAAATAGTAAACAAGACAAATAATAGAAGTATACATTTTTAGGGCTATTTTTGAAGCAATGTTTTAAAACTGACAAAAATAATGACTCATCAGAATCAGTGTTCCTGCTGATTACTGACACCCAGGCTGTGGTTACCAAAATAAATTATACTAACCGCTTAATATATGAAAAATATAAAAATTTTGTGTTTTCTTTTAATTAAAAAAAATCCTAATTTATAGAGTGGAATGTTTGGTAGGTCCATTGGTGAAAGTGGAAAATCTAATTAATTTGTGATATTTTTGGCAGTTTGTGTCCAACATTTTTTGTCTTTAAGGTCCTGAGTGTAATTTTTTTAAAGGAGCTTCAGACGCTGCAGGAAAGTTACACAGGTTTCTTTAATTATTACACTCAAGAGAAGGCGGCTGTTGTTCAGTCATTTCTTAGCTTATATTAAGTCTGAACTCACATGAGCTCCAGTGAAGCAGCAGCAGATGAACATGAGTCTGTGCAGAGTGGACTTCGTCACTTTCTATTTCTGAGGATCCTTTAATGTTGTTGAGTCTGCAGAGCAACACGTGGCCTCAGATTATTCTGCAGTGTGAAATCAGAAAAAATAACCTGGATTTACATTAAACACTTAAACTACAGCAGTCAGGTGTCACAGACCTGCACATCAGAATGCAAACTTTGTTCAAAATGACACTAAAATTGACCACAAAATGAACTATCACACTACTACAAAATGAATGAACTATTGGTAAAAAAAACAAAAACAAAAAATTACTAAAAATTAACTGGAATCATTCAGAAATTGTTCAAAATAATAAGAAAAATGAATGAATGCAAATGCTGAACAGTGAATTGACTTCTGTCTGAATCATAGAAACAACTTTAAATCTTTAAATCACTTTGATCGATGTTGTTTTGTTTAATTTTGGTTTCATAGATTCCTCTTTATGTGCTTAGGTTGCGTCATGTTCTCATGTTCCAGTAAAAACTGAACCAGCAGTTCGTGGGTTGTATCACAGAACACATAAAACAGTTCCTGCAGAACCAACAGACCAAAGATCTGAACACAGCAAACGTCTGCTGATCTATTTGTGTCTGAAGCTTCTAGGAAGCTGCAGCTGAAACCTGCAGCTGAATATAGAACTGAGCGCGCTCACAACGTGACGCTGCAGAACCTGCTGCAGCTGGTTTCAGTCTGAACAACAAAGTGGAACACACCGGTTCTGCTGCAAGAACCCAGGCAGAGAACACCCGAGAACGTTCTGCTCAGAAAGTGATCCATATCTGAAATCAATCAGAATCATTGATCAGCTCTGATCTGATCTCCACACAGACTTTGTGGTGCACAGTTGTAAGTTGTATAATCAGTGTGTGTTGTGTCAGCAGGTGTCTCTGTGCTGTTACATCATGTGTGTGTGTGTGTGTGTGTGTGTGTGTGTGTGTGTGTGTGTGTGTGTGTGTGTGTGTGTGTGTGTGTGTGTGTGTGTGTGTGTGTGTGTGTGTGTGATGTACAGCTGCAGGAGAATGTTCAGTATGTGTGTCAGGGAACTGCACACATAAAGGCACTATCGTAGAAAACAAGACACAAAACGACTACAATTTAGTCCAACCACTAAAAATATGTTAAACTACCAAAATGAGACAGAAAACAATCATTAAACCATTAAAGTATCTATCTAATCTAAAGTCAGTTACACACAAAAATGTCAGAACTTAAATGCAAAGAAGCACAAAAAGATGTGAACTCACCAAAATGAGACTAAGAAGAGTAGCTGGATCTGAACATCTGCAGATGGACTTATTGATCAGATCATGTGAAGAAACATGATCACTGATATGATCAAACTGATTGATCAACAACCTGAAACATTTCTGCTGCTCTACGCAGCTGTCTTCAGAGGTTTCTGATTATTTCCACATTCACATGAAAATATCAGATTTGTGATCTGTGCTGCTGCATTTATGAGCAAATGAGAACATCACATCAAATCCTGTAAATAAGAATCTGATCAGTTACACCTGACAGATCAATAAACTCTAAACATCTCTGTAGTGTTTATCTATGACATCGACCATGTTTCCAGTGTTGGTAACTGCTGTGGATATGTTGATTCCAGTTGTTTTTTTTTACATTTTTCTGAAATAAAGAATTTTTAAAATTATTTTTCCTGATTTCCATCATTCCATTACTGACAGAAGACACGTCTGACATCTGAGCTTGTTCCTCTTTTAAATTCTTCTGATCATCGATCGAACCCTGACTATCTCCAGACAATAATCTTATATTGCTATTCAGAACCTGCAGCATCAAGGTGTCTTCACTGCCTGCAGGACAACAGAAACATAACCTCAGACATCAACTTGTTACTGAACCACCAGTTGTTGTTTTAAAGTTCTAATAAAAGAAACTCTGCAGTTTAAACTGTGACTGGTTATGTTTTATTTAAACGCTTTACAGGATTTCAAAAACACACAGATCAGTGAAGTGCACACAGGCTGACCAGGTCAAAGAAACAAAACAAGAGAACACAACGTGTGTTCTAATCCTGCTGCAGCTCACTTGACAATAACTAAAGTCACACTGCTCCACCTGACAGCAGCAGCCAATCAGCAGGCTCACCTGAGAGCCAATAGTCAGACAAACTAAACTATGTTGAAGCTGCCTTCAGTCAGTAAATAAAAGCAGCTGCAGAGTCCACAGCTGGAACCTGTCCAACATCAGACAAACCGTCCACAACCACACTGAACATCGTCCTCAGAACCAGTCTTCAGTTTCCGTCCTCTAAGTGTCAGAGTCTCAGTCATTTTAGTTCTTTCAGTCCTCTTAGTCCTCTTTCAGTCCTCAGTCTTCACTTCTCCAACTCCATCCCAGATCAGCGTCTGCCCTGCCATGGACATGTACTCGTCCAGCTGGTAGTCCAGTTTTCTCCGGGACATGGACATGTATTCATCCAGCTGTGCATCCAGCTGCTGCCTGGTTGGAACGTCCTTCTTGTTCTTTCGCAGCTGCAAACTTGTCTGTGTCCGTCCTGCTGGAGGAAACTAATAAAGTTATTCAAACACTCAGTGTGGTATAAGTCCATAAAAACTTTCTGATCCTCTTTTAGGAACTTTTTCACTATCTAAACCTTTGTCCAGACAAACGTAAAGTGAATCTGTTGAACTTCTCACAGCAGCTGATCTCAGAACCTGCATGAGTCTGAACTGAAGAGTTTAACGAGAGCAGCAGTGAGCTTAGAGCGCCCCCTACAGGCTGAAGGATTCATCACAGCAACAACAGCAGCTTCCACAAATACGAAGCATGTTCAACATATCCACAGTACCTTTGAAAAGTCTGATAAACTCACCTGATGTCAGTCTGTGGACCTCTGTTGTCTTTAGGAGGCGACGCCGACCGACTCCACGGTTCAGGTTTCCTCGTCCTGCATCAGCAATCACACAGGTAGAAGACAGGTGAGGCTTCAGGCTGCTCTTTGGTTACAGTTACAGTTACAGTCAAAGTATGTTTGAACAACAAGCTCCGTCCACTCGCCATAGCTTCTAACTACAGAAATCTGCAGCATTGTTTCACCGAGTCACAACTCTGGTTCAGCACATCTAGAAGATACAGTCTGAGGAGGCAGAACTCCAACAGCTTCATTCTAACCAGTTCAACCTTCAGCTGAGAACCAATAAAGGACAAAGTAGATCTGATGAACAGAATCAAAAGATCTGGAACTTGAAGGGCGAGGATTCAGAACTGTAGATAAACTGGAATCACAACCAGTCAGAGTCCAGCTGCAGATATTCATGTTGTTAAACACATGAAGGCAAAAGTCTTTGTCCTGCAAAGTAAATCAACCTAAGATGTCTCCACAGAATCAGCGCTTGAAGTAAAACTCAGTACATCTATGTATTTTCAGTATAGATAATGTCCTCATAAACTCACTGATCATCTCATCTGATTCTTCAAAGTTAACCTGATCTGGAGCAGCTTTGGTCGCCATGGTGACCTACCTAGTTGACCCACTTGGTTAAACTGCTCTGCTCTGATTGGTTCACTGGTGCTGCTCTGTGATACTCACTCCTGCACCTAGAGCAGACCCTGGACATCCATCTGTACTTGTTCCTGAAGCTCCAGAAGCCCGGCGCTGTGAAGGTCGAGAATCGGTGAGCCACCTGCTGCCCACCAAGTCGAGTCCAGATGCTCTGCCTCCTCAGGTGCCGTTTCACCGTCTGAGACCCATCAGCCTCCAAGTGAAACACAGCAGCCAAGTTAGCGGAGCTCAGCTTGCAGCGACAGACAGGTGACCTGCTCACCTGTCTGCAGCGACTCACCTGTAAGTGAGACAGTGATGACGGATCGTTGTTCCCCAGCAGGACCAGCGGTGGCCCGGACACCCTCCTATGCACCGGGTCACAGGGCCCCATTCTGGACCGGGTCAGCTGCTCCAAAAGCACCTGAGAGAAGCTGATGGAGCCAGAACATTTCAGTAATATTTTAAAGTGACAATGAATCAGGTGATAATGTTAGAACTACAATCTGTTTTAGAACCCTGAAACACGACAAGTTGGTTTTATTCAACCGTTTAAAACAGCAGCTGTATTTTAAAATACATGAAATACATTGTGACTGAATTAACTCAACAGGGATAAACAATTCAGATACATAAATATATAGAAATATAGTTCAGACTCTACAGTCTAATAGTTTAGTTGTGGTCTTTAGATGACAGTAACAGACATTAAGAAAAAGCTTGAATCCTTCTCAAACCAACAGAACAGAACCTCAAAGATCTGATCATAAATCCGTGTCTCTTCCATTGTCTGCAGGAATTAAAGAAATGAAACGAGAGAAATGAAGTTGGGTCTGACCGCTCGTTGAGGGAAATCTTGGAGGTGCCGGTGAGGAGGAGGCAGTCCGTCTGAGATGAATACATCCTCCGGTCCTGACTCATTCTCCTGCACAACACCGAACTGTACCAGCTGAACCGAATCTCGTCCTGTGGGTTTAATTAACACAGACACGCTTCTCTCAGCACAGCGGAGAAACCGGAGCTTAAATCATCCGAACCTCCAAATGACTCCTGGACCAGGTCTCAGAGGTCTGTTAGGTCCAGCAACAGTTACACTTTACCGGTCAACTGTGCTCTTCCCGCCTAACACAATTCATTAAATGTTGACCTTTAGGTAAAAAGAGCAACTTTGTGTTCCAACCGACAGCCGAAGGTCAGAAAAGACCTCAAATACTCACCAGTATTAGCCTTTAGTCGGTAAACTCTTAATTTCGCCGACGAGCAGTGAAATGTTCCGTTTCACCGATTTTCAGAGGATCCGCCATGTTGTCTCCATTAAGAAGCAGGTTCGCGGCTAACGTTAGCTTCCCTTTCTATCTGTTCATGTGTCACACGTTTCAGTTCAGGTTAGCTGGATTCAAAACTACAGAGATGCTAATAGACGTAGGTTGACACGCCTGTACTGTCAGTGCACACACCTGTTGGCTCTTATTACCTGGCCGAGCGTGATGCTAATGCTAACGTGCTTACTGCTGTTAAGTTAACCTCACAGCCGCAGCTAACGGCTAGTGAACATTAGCTGCGGCTGTTCCAGCTTTAGCAGTCCCACCAAAGCTAAAAGTCTTTATAAATGTTTTAGTTGCAGGTTTTGCAGTTTTAGATTTAAGTTTCCAAACTAATGTTGCTAAGTGAAATGTAAAATTAACCAGCTAACTAGCAGCCTCACCTGTCCTGTTCCTCCAGTGTGCACGTCAGACTGAAGCCGGTGAAGTGTCTGTAAGGGGTTGTCAGTCACAGAGTCATAAATCAGCCTTCAAACAATCTTTTAATGCTCATTTTTATCATCTGGGAGCAAATTAAAGGCAATTAAATTATTTTACAATTCTATTGCTTTTTAAATAATATTAATTAAAAAGGTTTTTTATATAATGTCACAAATAAAACTAAAAATCGTTTTACTACATTTTCACTTTTATCATTAGAAATGTATTTATTTTTTAAAAAATAAAACACATTTGTAATTTTTTTACATTGATATAAAATTGAATATGTATGTTTTAGAAGTTACATAATAAAGCTAAAATTTATACATTTTAGTTTAACTATAAAAATTAAATTTTCACGATTGACAGTGTAACAATTTTCATAAATTAATAATTTTGATAATTGCAATAAGTTTGAATAATTTCAACAAGTCAAAACTGACTTTTGCTATGTTCATCATAAAACTAAACACCTAATGTTTTCTTAGCTTTGTTATTAAAAATATATTTTGAACAAATTTCGAACAAATTTCAGTATCTTTCCTAAAACCGAAATGGTTCAGTTATTTCAGTAAGTCAAAGCTTCGACTTCTGTCATAATTAAATAAATGTATATATAAATACATACGTGTAATATTGATATTTGAAGATGTGTGTCCTTATACATTGTTTGTCCTAGTTGTTATCACAGCTATTGTTAAAGTCAGGGTGAAACAGAAGATGAGGTAAACCTGTATTAATCCCACAGCAAGAAAATCTGCAGCATTCTGTAGCAAAGGAGAAAAAAGAAAAAAGGAACATATACATAACTACACAGAATAATATACTTTATGGATATATTGTTGTGTATCTGTTTGTGTGCGTACGAAAATGGTCTATTTGCTTTTATTTAAAAAATAAAATAAATGAGTAAATAAAAAAACATACATATATTTTATAAAGGTTTTGTAGAATAAAAATGCATAAATGCATTTTAAAAAATAAATAAAAATTGATTTATGAAGAAAAAATACATATAAAATGTCTTCTGACGTTGGTCGTCTCAGCTTTAGTCTACATGAAGAATGAATGTAATAATGTAAACTAACGAGAAGTCTCAATGAGAGTTGGAATGAGGAGTCTCTAAGTTTATTTTGCCTCTACTCTTATTGTCGTAAGGCCCAGAGAGCCAGACTTCCTGTTATGTCTGGCTGTCTGTGACCCCCCCACCTCGCCATCCTCCTCCTCCCGGTGAGACTCTGTCTGGATCAGACGGAGACACACCGACACACCGAGCTTCGGTCCCACCGAGAGCAGCAGCGGATCGCAGCCGAGCGGAGAGCGCCGAGTCCCGGTGAGTGCAGCAGCGGCGGCCAGCACAGGCTCCGGAGCTTTTTATCGGGACAACTGTTGATGCAGCGGAGGCAGTTGGAGCTACAGACAGTCAGTTAGACAGACAGACAGATAGACAGTCTGTCAGCGGCAGGTGACGTCACTGATCAATCACAATGACGTCATGTTATTGCCAGCATATTCATGTGATCATAAATTAATGAAGGTTTACAGGACGTCATGCCTGTCTGTCTGACTGACTGTCTATATGTTTGTCTCTCTAGCTGACTGACTGTCTGTCTGTCTGTCTGCCTGTCTGACTCACTATCTGTACGTCTGTCTGTCTGCCTGCCTGCCTGACTGCCTGTCTGACTGACTGTCTATCTGTATGTATGTCTGTCTGTCTGACTGACTGACTGTCTAACTGTATGTCTGTCTGACTGTCTGTCTGTGACTGACTGTCTATCTGTATGTCTGTCTGACTGACTGTATGTCTGACTGACTGACTGACTGACTGACTGTCTAACTGTATGTCTGTCTGACTGTCTGTCTGTGACTGACTGTCTATCTGTATGTCTGTCTGACTGACTGTATGTCTGACTGACTGTCTGTATGTCTGACTGACTGACTGACTGACTGACTGTCTAACTGTATGTCTGTCTGACTGTCTGTCTGTGACTGACTGGCTATCTGAATGTCTGTCTGTCTGACTGACTGACTGACTGTCTAACTGTCTGAGGTTCTTCGTGGACACTAACATGATGTCTGTTCTGCAGTTAGGCTGATCTGGAGGGTCCAGGGGACTGCAGGGTTTCTTTTCAGGTTCTCTTCTTACGTTAATTATCAACTGACTGTTCTGCAGAGTTCTGAATATAGACGTTCTGTTGGGTTTATGATGAGTGGAACCACAATTAACCATTGTTCCACTGGACTGTTCTCTGGAGGAATCAATCAGCTGTTTGGTCTAAAATGGTGAAAATGTGGATGAGAGTTTCCTCAGATGATGCTCAGTTTACTGTCATAGAGGAAAGGAGCAGAAAATATTCACACCGAAGAAGCTGAAATCAGAGAATTTAGACAGTTTTATCAAAAATCAGGATTCATGCAGAGACATTTGTCATTTTGGACTTTAGGAAACACTGATGCACATTTTTCACCTTTTCCTGACTTTTTAGAGGTCAAACAGCTGATCGATTCATTCAGAAAATATTAGTTAAAAACTTGTTAGTCGCAGCGTTTAACTGAAGCTCCATCAAACTAAACTCCATTTAAAAGCGTTCTGAGTGAATCATGATTTTTAGCTCTGTTTCTGACACCTTCAGCAGATTTAATGTTTTGAGCTTTAATGCTGAATTATGAAACATATTTATCATCAGGGTTAGCTTGTTAGTGGTCCTGTTTGTATCGGATCAACATTGTATGGATTCTGATCATTTATTGATAATCTCTCTGCCGGTATGTTCTGATCAATAATCAGAACGCATGATATCAGGGCCACAGCAGCTAAAACAGAACCTCTATCTGAAGTTCTCCACCTGATTCACAGCCTGAAGGTTCTTATTTTGTCGCATGTTTTATTCCATGTTTCAAATCAACTCTTCAGAAAAAACTCTGGAACCAACTTTTATCCTCAAAGTCAATACATCTGACAGCTTCATTATTCTGTGTAAAAGTGTCAGAAAGTTGTGATGAATAAACAGATTCTAACATTCTAAAACTGTTGAAATGTTGACTTTACTGTCAGAAATACTCACATTTTTAAAGCTGCAGCAAATTTTAATTTTGAGAATTTGACAGATTTTTTTCTCCAGAATTTGTCAACATTCAGAGAACGTTCCTACAGCATTACCTACAAGTTCTAAATGTGACATTTAACTGCAATGTTCTTCTGAGAACGTTGTTGAGAAACACATTATAGAACAATCTTCTATAAAATGTGTTTCTCAGTGCAGCATTCAGTTTGGAGACCATTAGGGCACAACAGTCTAAGATCACCACAAAACATTTTTAGAACATCTTTAGTTTTCCTGCCTTTAGAAGAACATTCTGGGAACTAAAAGAAAACTTCTCACAAAAATGATTTGTAGAATTTTGTAGAAATTGTCACAACATGTGTGGAACATAAAATTCTAGCTGATAAATGATGACATGTTGCAGCTGATTGAGAATTTAACTTTTGATAGATGTTCTGTGTGAGAGTGACTAATACCACTGATTGATTATTGATTCACCTGCTGTTATTTTCTAGATCAGTAGTTTGATCTGAAAAACATTAAAAACTGTGATAGAAACACATTTAACTGTAAACTCCTCTTCTGTCCGGCCTCCTTCAGGTGACCATGTCGGTGCTTGGTTCCGCCCCCAGCAGTGCTGACGCCTGTCTCAGCATCGTCCACAGCCTCATGTGTCACCGGCAGGGCGGCGAGAACGAGGGCTTCGCCAAACGCGCCATCGAGAGTCTGGTGAAGAAGCTGAAGGAGAAGAAGGACGAGCTGGACTCGCTCATCACCGCCGTCACCACCAACGGAGTCCACCCCAGCAAGTGTGTCACCATCCAGAGAACGCTGGACGGACGGCTGCAGGTACCACGACAAGGTTCCACCAGTCCACAGTGTTCTGATCCAGGTGGATTCCAGGGGTTTTCAGAAAACCTCCATGCAATTTTGCATGAAAACAGAGCTTTAATGGTTCTCAAGAGCACTTCAGGAGGTTTTAGTTGTGCTGGAGAAGGTTCTGTGGTTCCAGAGAAGTGCTACTTGTACATTAATGAGATCATGATGAGTATCTGAAGGTTTTTATTGGTGAGAAATTCAGAGATGAATTAAAGGAACATCTCTGATGAGTTAGCTGGTTCTTGAAAAGGTTCCATGGGGTTCTTAGGAAACTGCTGTAGCTGCCATTGGCCTTGGAGGATGATACCTTGAGGTCTAAAGGTTTTTGACACAGGTTCAAAATGTCCTTGAGGTACTTCCAAGGCTGCTCAAGCAGATCCCTGTAGACTCCAGGGGGTTCTCAGTGAGGTTCCATTCTGTTCTAATGAGGTTTTGTTGGGAAATATATGTTCCAATTTGTGACTAAGAGGCTTCAAGAGGTCTAAAGAATGCTTTAGATGACATTTAAGAGGTTCTAGATGTGCTGGAGAGGGTTTTATGGTTCCAAGGAAGGGATTCTTATACTTTAGTAGGATCCTGATACGGTTCAGAGTTGGTTCGGGGTTCTCGATGAATGAGGACTTACTTGTTGGATTGACAAGTACAGCTCTGATGAATTTCTAGCTGTCCTTGAAATGGTCTCATTGGTTCTTGAAAAGGCCCCAGGGGGTTCTCAGGAGGCTAATGTGGCCTGAAAGGTGAATCCTTAAAAAGATGCCCCTAGGTCAGAGGCTTTAAACAGGTTTAACATGTTCTTATGGAACTTTCAGGGCTACTTGTGATAATGTTCATGAGTTCTCAAGGAGGTTCCAGGCTGTTCTCATTAGGTTTTAATGGTACACAATGAACCCATTAATAAATAATGGATAATGGCCTTTAAATGTTCTTAAGAACACTTCAGAAGATCTTGATGAGGTTCTACAACAAGGTTTTGGTGGTTCCGAAGGCCAATTCAGAGGTTTTGGAGGGGCTTTGGTAGTTCTAAAAGAAGGGTTGCCTGGTTGTAGGCTGCAGGTAGTCACAGGAACACGATGGAGTCAGACGTCAGAACAGGGGACCAGGTGAAGTTCATTCACACAGTAACAAGCCTGTCAGACTGACCTTCTTACTGTGTGAATTAACTTCAGAGTTTATATGCATGTTCTCCTGCAGCTGTGAGGTTCAGGTGTTCCTCACTGGGTTCTACGTTCCATGTGTCTTTGATAATAACATGTTGTGTAGCAGCAGACTGGGTGTGTCTCACTGTCACAGTAATTTTCAGACCAGACGACGTAAGCATGGATGAGTCTGCAGCAGGAACTGCCAGAACATCAGAGCCTTTGAAAGAACAACTGAGCTCCTCTTAGAACCACAGCAGCTCCAACACTCAGACCCTTTTCAAGGAACCAGTAGAACCATCTCATGATTTCAGAAATGAAAGAGTAGAACAGCTCTGATGGTTTCACACTGGTTCTTAAAAGGGTTCTCAAGAGACAGCTGTGGTCTTAAAGGATAATGGATTTGGGTCTGAGGTTCTAGGGCACATTCAAAATGTTCTGTAGGACATCATTGTAATGGACACCAGGATGTACCATGTTGTTTTAGTAAGTCTGTGAGAAAAGATTCATCCAGTTAGTGTTCAAAGGGCTGGAAGTTTTCAAAGAACACTTCTGAGGATCTAGAGGCCATTTTTTGTTCCAAAAGCCATTTTAGAAGTTTTGAAGTTTCAAAGAAGAATTCCTTGTACTTTTAGAGGATCCTGATGAGGTCCAAAGGATTGCTGAGGGTTCTGAATGAGTTTTTATGAGAAAACACATGATCTAAATAGGTATTAAAGGGCTTTAAAGGTTCTTAAGAAGGCTTCAATGGACCTTTGAGAGGTTCTTTGCATACTGAACAGGGTTCTGTGGTTCCAAAACGGGGTTGTTTAGTATGAGCTGATTTCAGGGTTTTGGATGAGGTTTTTTTGGGAGATTCTTGAAGAGATGAATCAGGATTTAGTTCTCACTAGTTCTAGAAAATGTTCCTGGGATTCTAACAAGACTGTCCTTGCCTTGAAGGGTTCAGTCAGTCTTTAATTGATAATGGTTTTGAGTCTGAAGTTTTTGGCAGGTTCAAAATGTTCTTAAGGAGCCTGCAGGGTTAATAGGGAGATCTCTGGGGAGTCCAGGCGTTCTGAAGGAGGTTCTATGCTGTTCTGATGAGCATCCTCCTCCTCCTCCTCTGAGTGAGGAGGAGGAAGCTGTCGTGTTGTTTTGTCTGGATCACAGGAAGTGGGTGGAGCAAAGTGAAACCAGACGGACTGTGTGTTTGTGTGTGAACATGTGTCTCTGTGAGGACCGCTGAGGGTTCCTCAGACTCTGGTTCTCCGTTTGAGGCTCCACATGTGGTTCAGGGTTCTAGTTAGAACCAGGTTCACAGAGACAGAAGGAGACAAACATGTGAGTCAGTTCAGAGCGTTCCACTGTTTTGCTGTAATCCAGTTTAAAGGTTCTAATTTAGAGGTTTAGTCTCATTTCTGTCAACATTAAACAGTTTAAAGTGTGAACAGTAAAGCATAAAGCACAGAAAAGTTAGTTATGATAATATTTCATGTTCTATTATCTTTTTATTTCAGTTTAATGATTGGTTGTGATTTCCCCTAAACAATTCACATATTTTACTTTCTCTCACATCATTTTACTCTTCTCTCATAGTTTTGGTTCAGTCAGACAAAGTTTGGATTTTAGATCTCCACTTTAGTTGATAAATCAAAGATCAAACATGAATATTTTTGCTTCAGTTGTGACTGACTGCTGTCTAATTGCAGAAATTAGCCCAGTATCCTTTTAAATTTTCCGTCTCAGTGCCTTTAATGTTGATAAAATGCTCGTCTTTCTGTCTCCTGGGTGTTGTGCTTCCAGCTCTTAAACAGATAAAGAGATAAGCTCTTCTTTATTTTCTGTCCGTCTGGATTCAAACCACGAAAGTTGTTCCTGAATGTGTCATCAGGTGGAAATATTCCATGTTTTGTGCATCATTTGGCAGAAATGTCTGTCATCTGATGTGTATTTGGGAAGTTTGCAGTCAAGCTGAAAAACTTGATTTATTGTGTTTTGTTTTGAGGTTTGGATGCAGTTTGTGAGAGAAAACAACAACTTCAGGCAACAGCAACAGGTTTTCTAAAACTCTTACTGAGAGCAGAGAGCTTTTAAGGATGAACAGATAAACATTATAATTAGGAGGATTATAAATGATGGTTCCAGTAAAAGGCCAGTTTCAGATCAGTAGAACAGAGAAGCTGCAGAGTTCAACTGCAGACTGATGCAGTGTGTCCATGTTGTGTCTGCACTGTGTTATCCTGCCCTTCACCTGTGAACACACAACACATCACAGCCGACACACAAAACATAGATTGTCTTCGTGCGTCCATATTACAGACACACAGTGTCATCAAAGGCCTTTTTAACTTTAATTTCACATTTCTGATGTAGTTGTTTTCAGCAGTTCAGTGCTTTGAGTGTCAGACAAAGCATAAAGAATAAAAATCGTTAGTAAACCTATTTTCACTTTAAAAGACACAACACAACAGTAATAGCGGTTAGTGACAGACACATTAAACATGTTACACACAACACGGATCGATCATCTGCTCCTTGTTCTGTGTAACACGTTTAATGTGCAGCAGACAGAGCAGGACTTTGTGCAGCTGAGGTCAGACATGATGTCATCATGGTGGTTTGTCCTCATGATGTAACTCTGACACACACGCACGCACACGCACGCACCCACACACACACACACACACACACACACACACACACACACACACACGCACCCACCCACACAGTGTTTCCATGGTAACGTGTGCTCTCCAGGACTCAGTTTGTTCTCACAGAGTTTATTTAAATTTCCAAAATGGATGCTTCTGTCTCACTTGTCTGTCTGTCTGTCTGTCTGTCTGTCTGTCTGTCTGTCTGTCTGTCTGTCTGTCTGTCTGTCTGTCTGCCTGTCTGTCTGTCTGTCTGTCTGTCTCACCTCTGCAGGTAGCGGGCAGGAAGGGTTTCCCTCATGTGATCTACGCCCGTCTGTGGCGTTGGCCCGATCTCCATAAGAATGAACTCAAACATGTCAAGTTCTGTCAGTTCGCCTTTGACCTCAAGTACGACAGCGTCTGTGTCAACCCCTACCACTACGAAAGGGTGGCGTCGCCCGCCGCCGCAGGTAACACCAGACACACACCTGACGTACACCCAATGCTTACCTGCCGCAGTCACATCAGTGCTCATGTCTGATAGGTCCACAGTAAAGACGGAGAGACTTTCTTTCTAGTTTCACGGTGCCTCCAGAGGCAGAACCTGGAACTGCAGAACCTACAGCTGCATATTTCCCTGAGTGTCAGTTTGAAGCTGACGTTCTACTGAAGGCTGGATGTCTGTTGTGGTTCCTGCACCTCTGATGGAACCACAGCAGCAGCTCGGAACACTGTTTGCGTTTCAGTCTGTCCTCTCAAACAGAAACAGTCGCTGTGTTTAGTCTGAGTGTTATTTCTGTCGCAGCACTCTGAGAAAACATCAGGAACACCAACAGAACATCTAAAGGCTGTAGATCCTGGCCTTAAATGGTTCTGTGGAGCTCAGTAAAAGTCGAACACGTCGCTGCTCAAAGTGAAGCTTTGTGTTGCTGCTGTCAGATGTCATTGATCCTCCTTCAATTATTCATCACATCATTGGACCAGACTGAGGCTGGAATTCACCTCAGATACTCGACAAACTGACAGTAGAAGGCTTCAGCTGGTTCTGATGCTTTATTGGGTGTTAATTAGAGTTAATCAGATATTACTAATAATTAATATTAATCTTGATCCTTAAAATGGCAAGATCAATTTAACTTATTTATCTCAACAAGCAGGTTGAGTTGAAATGATGTTTTGAGTTCCTCCCCTGTGTTCCTTCAGGTCCTCAGTCTCTGATCAAGGAGGAGTTCATGCAGGACTGTCTGCAGATCGACTTGCCCCCCCACGCGGACCCCTACAGCCAGCCCCACCCCGGCAGCATGTATCCCAGCATGCCTCTGTCTCCTCCAGGTCAGTGTGGGGGGGTCAGCCTCTCAGACTGGTGAGTTCAGGTGTTTAGGTGTGTTATGTGTTAATGCTGCTGTGTCTCTGCAGGTAGTGGCTCCATCACACCTGCCGGAGGGGTCGGTGGGGGAATGGGCGGGGCTCCTGAGGGCCCTGGGCTCCTGCAGATTGCCTCCCCTCACGACCACGGCGACCGGACCCCCCCACCTCACCTGAACACACCCCACCCTCCTCACTCTTCAGCTGCTGCCTCCCCGCACCAGCAGAGCCCCGAGTACAACTGCCCCCCCAAACCTGGTACTGCATCTATACTACATTATACTGCATCTGTACTACATCTGTGCTAGCATTAGCAGCAGAAACAGCTGTAGCAATAATGTCAGTTACTAACTAGCAGAAGTAGTGTCAGTCATTCCAGTAAAGGCATTGCTACTTGTATTAGTAGTAGTGTTGACAGTAATATTGGTAGCATTATCTAACAAATACCTGATGTGTGTCCTGTGTCTCTGCAGTCACCTGGTCAGGTAACAGCCACGCCCCCTACAGCCCTGGAGGACCTCAGCTCAGTGGGCGGAGCCACCAGCAGCAGGCGCCGTTACATCATCATCATCACCACGCCCCCAACACACACTTCTGTATGACATCACACGATGAGTGACATCAGTGAAATACTTCTGCAGTTTATGCGGTACTGTGTGCTGTGTAGTACTGAGTGTGTGTTTTCCTGCAGGGTCGCAGCATCACAGCGCTGCTCCATATCCTCAGCCGGTCTCCAACCATCCAGGTGACTCACCTGCCCTCACCTATCTCTTCTCCTCTGTCTCTCTTCACGTGTCCTCACCTGCATGTCCTCGACCTCACAGCTTTGCGTCCGTCCTGCAGGTCCAGAGTTCTGGTGCTCCATCTCCTACTTTGAGTTGGACGTTCAGGTTGGTGAGATGTTCAAGGTCCAGTCCAGCTGTCCTCTGGTGACCGTGGATGGTTACGTGGATCCTTCAGGTGGAGATCGGTTCTGTTTAGGGCAACTGAGCAACGTACACCGAACTGCCGCCAGCCACCGTGCCAGGTGACCAGTCTGAACCAGTCTGAACCAGTCTCATGAGTCTGCCCAGCAGGAGCAGCTGTACTGCATCTAAACTGTTGGTGTCCTTTAGGCTCCACATCGGTCGGGGGGTGCAGCTGGAGTGTCGGGGGGAAGGTGACATCTGGATGCGTTGCCTTAGCGACCACTCTGTGTTTGTCCAGAGCTTCTACCTGGACCGGGAGGCGGGCCGAGCGCCAGGTGATGGAGTTCATAAGATCTACCCCGGAGCTTACATCAAGGTGAGGCCATGAGAATGTGTTCAGTTCTTAAAACTGTCACTGAGATATTGAAGGAAACCTAAAAACAGACAGATTCTCAATGGAGTTCAGAACTGTCTTCATCTCTGGTTCTAATGGCTTTCTGGAAGCTTAGTTGTGATGGACATCAGAGATAATGATGTCATGAAGAAGTGGATGATAACATGCTTGTTTCATGTGACTGAGTTCAGATATGACAGAGTTCTGGTTCTGAGAAACACCATGATGTCTGAACTTGAGCCAGTTTCCTGAAGCTTTTTTAGGATTTGAGCTGTGAGTTGTGTCCCGTCTGTGTCACACTTGTCTGTCTCACCCATCTCTTTCTCACCCGTCTGTGTCTCACCTGTCTCTCTGCAGGTGTTTGACCTGCGACAGTGCCACAGACAGATGCAGCAGCAGGCGGCAGCAGCTCAGGCAGCTGTAGAGACTCAGCCAGTTGTCGGTTCGATTCCTGGACAGAACGGCGTTGGAGGAATCTCACCTGCTGTCAGTAAGTATCACCTGACATCATAATACAGCGAATATGTGCTGAATCTGTCAGGAGGAAGAGCGCCACCTGCTGGACAGGTGTTAGTACATATTGCATTTCTCCAAATATAAAACGTTTCTGAAAACCAGATCCTATAAAACCAGAACCGTCTTCCTCCTGGTTCTGGGTCTTCAGGACTGACTTAGCTATAACCAACAGTGAAACATTCAGAGAGTTTTCAGGTTGAACTGCAGGCCGTGTTTCCATAGAGAGGCTGAGAGGAAAATCAAACCTACTGGATCAATGAAATAAATGCAGCATGGCTCAGAAACAGTGAACAGAGGAGCAAGTTGAAGGAAGATATATTCAGCATGGTGAAACATCTTTCTACAGCTGATGAGCAGAGTAGAGAGCAAAAGTCTGGAGAGGAAACATGGAGATAGTTCAACATCTACAGTATGAGACAGCATTAGTTCCAGAGTGTAACATCTGAGGAAATATGTTGGACATGATGGTTCAGGGTTTTTATGTTTTGTTGAATGAATAATCAAAGAAATGTTTATTTTTTCTGATTTCCATCATTCTGAGTCAGATATTTCTGAGTTTTCTCTCCATGTTGTTCTGTTCCCATGGAGCTGCAGGACTTTAGATTGCAGAGAAAATGGAACCACATTGAAGAAAAGTGAGGCAGAAACTGCTGCTGGAGTTAATAGGGTTAAACTTTCTCCTGAATAACCATAAATAGTGCCTGAACTGAGCTGGACGTCTCCTATCCAGGAACAAATATTTCTATACTCAGAGATTCAGCTCAAGTTTTTCACGCAGAAACATATCAGACGTAAATAACTGATTATTGATGAATGAAACTCTGCAGGATCTCTAGGTCTAATGTTTGAACGTAAACAAGGCAGAGCTGCGTGATGTAATCTGATTACAAACTCCAACATGGCATGTAATGTTACTCCTGAGGTTCCACTATGTTTAATGTGATCCTGTCTTTGCTCCTCTGAGTTCCTCCTTGAGTTCAGAGAATAAATCACAGAGCAGCTGAAGCTTCTAGCTCTCAGCAAGTAAAATAATGTCTCTTAAAAAGAGAACAGAGAATTAATGTGCCAATGTGCACAGCGTCCTCCAGTGGCAGAACAAGGCAGCACAGCAGGAAAACTTTTCATAAATCTGCTTTTTCTAACACAAACTCACACCTTTGTGTTCCAACTGTCATGGTGGCCTTTTCCGCAGTTCAAATATAAATAACTTTACTGTCCATCTTTGTAGCACAAAAGGAGGAATTTATCTTTAGTCTGCAGAACAGTCAGTCAATATGTCAGAAAAACAAGTTAAAACATTTAGTATTCAATATCTGATGCAATTTTATAGAAAAAAATAGCTCAGACATAATTAAATAACATTTAAATTAGACATGTAAATTTATATAATTATTAATACTGTATTTACGTAATATTAATATCTAAATTGTAAATTTGTACACTCGAGGATTCAGGTGTTCTCAGTGCCCTGCTTCATTGCGTGTTCCCCTCCTCCAGGTGGGCACTCGGCGGCGGTTCATCCTTCAGGTGTGCGTTCGGTGGCAGGTCTGGGTGTGGACGACCTGCGCAGGTTGTGCATCGTGCGGCTGAGCTTCGTGAAGGGGTGGGGCTGCGACTACCCTCGGCAGAGCATCAAGGACACGCCCTGCTGGCTGGAGGTTCACCTGCATCGAGCGCTGCAGCTGCTCGACCAGGTGCTGCACACGCTGCCATCACGAGAACACACACTCTGACACACACCTGTGGCAGTGCAACACCTGTTTACTGACACCTGATACCTGTCACTTGATACCTGTTTACTGACAACTGATACATGTTTAAGGACACCTGACGCCTGTTTAAGGACACCTGTCACCTGACACCCAATACCCGACACCTGATACTTGTTTAAGGACACCTGACACCCGACACCTGATACCTGGCACCTACTTTAGGACATCTGATACCTGACAACTGACTCCTGATATCATCTAAACTGTCAGGATTGAGAAGCTCCACCCATGTCCTCCTCCTCACAGGAGTCAACAAACACACCGTAGCACCTCATTGGTCGTTTTAGACAATCAGCCAATTGCAGCATCTTATCCCTCCGGTCAGTCATATGAGTTTCCATGGATACCAGCGGCCAGGCTGACAAATTAAAGGACCAGTTCACGCAAATTATTATGTTGTTATGTTGTGGTATTATAATGTCAGCTTGCTGACATTGCCCCCTGCTGGTTGGTTGCAGTGGAGGCCATAAGCCCCGCCCCTGTACAGTTACTAGTCACTGTTATCCAGAAAATTAATAATTTGAGTGAAGTGACCCTTTAACTGCTGGAAAACATGTTGACAATCAGCTGTTACCAAAAACACGCCCATCGTCACGTCTCTCCTCAATGTTTTGTTTTGTTTTGCTCTTCTCATTTTGTGTTGGAGTGTTTCCACTTTATTTATTTTTGTCATCTACAAAATCTTCATCCCCTTTTGTTGACATTATATCCTGTTTCCACTGTGATTCCTCTCTGACCTGTCAGATTATTTATTCTGTCATCAGGTTTATTTCTGTCTTATAGCACATTTTACATTTTAACTTTTTATACTGAGAAGATCTAAAACTCTGTATCATGCTGTTTATTCAAATTAAACTTTTATGATTAAAACTAAATAAACCACGACTTCTGCATCTTTGTTTTCTCCTAGTTTGTGAACAATACATTGTAAAATTAGATTCTTTATTCTGTTTTTTATCCTTAAAATACTTTCTCATAAAACGTCAGACTCAGTAGCTGTTGGAATTTTTATTTACACATTGTAACTGTGCTTTTATCTTTAATCGCCTTAAATTTTCATATTTTTCAGAGTGATAAAATTAAAAGTCTTTATTGTGTCATGTGACCTGATCCCTCATTGTAATGATTAAAACATTTTTTAGCATAAATTTAAAAAGGATCTTTTGTAAAGTAACATCTGTAAAATAAATATACACTGAAAAAATTGTTTTAAACTGTTTTATTTGTAGGGTTTTTTTGAGCAATTTACTATTATTTTACAGACATTTACAGTTCTTTTACATTACAGATATCTTGAGTAATCACAGAAAAAGCTCCAATTTACATGCTGACTGTAAAAAAAAGAAAAATCTGAAATAAGTATTTGTACAAAGAATAAATCATATTTTTACAAGATGTAACTGTAAAATTAGACTATTTTATTGTATTTAGTTAAACTACAGATATTTGTGGATCTTGGCTTTTTTTTTTAGTGTCTGAACATTATAATTTTTTTTCATTCATCCTTGCTTCCAGATTTTCACCATTATTTCTGTCACAGTATAGTGCAGTAAAAAAGGTATAGTATTTTCTAAATAAGTAGAAACAGAAAAAAGAAATACTAAAAGTTAATGTACCAAAAAAGTGCAATAAAGTACTTGAGTAAATGTCAGATGCTTTACTTTGGAGCATTGGACATTTAAGGTTTTTGTTGTTTTGTGTTTTGTTGTGTTATTTAAAAGACTTTATTAAAGTGTGTGGACAGACTGAGTGCAGTTCTGCAGAAAATCTCTTTATTTTCTCATTTTATTATGTAGTTCTGCTGCCAGAGAGTCAACCAGCTGCTAATTTACACAACAAATAAGTAAACCACAGAACAACAATCACACAACATAGAGCAACACAACATCAGGATGACTGTTATCAGCTGAAGTAGCTGATTTACTGTCAAAGTTCATTTCATGTTAATATTTTTAATTTATTTAGAGGATTATTTGGTTCCACCGACTCCAGTCTTCAAACAGAACTGTGCATTGGTTTATTGATCGGTCATCTGTGCACACAGATTTTCATGTTTCATATTTTGTCCACCATGTGACTGCTGATGTTCCATAATAAAGCTATTTGATTGCTATTATTCGAATGTCCAAACCAGAGTCCACTCATTTCTGCTCACATCTTTACACACTGTTTTACTCGGCTGCTCTTTGCTGGAGGAGTTGTGTCGCTCTGGAAAATACCACAATGTTCTATTGGGTTCAGGTCAGGACTCACACAGTCCAGGTTCTAGTTCCATTTTGTTCTAGTGTAGAAGCTCTTGTGTGATGTTGTTCTTTGGATGTTCTCCTGCTGGAATATTCCTCTTCTTCCATCTTCTGCAGACTGGGACTCATCTTGTCAGCCAATATTTTGGTTTATCTTTAGACATTCATAGTACATCTAGAAATGTCATCAACACCCTTTTTGCACTCATGCAGCCTCATATCATCACACTCCCACCTCCGTGCTTCACTGTCAGAACTTTGCATTCACTGTGGTGGTCCTGGTCAGGTTCACACCAAACATGCTGAGCCCAACTAATTTATCTCTGTCTCTTCTGTTCACTGATTTTTAGTTGCTCACTGATCTTCCTGGATTGATTTCCATCTTTGTGAAGTCTCAGTGTCGGATTTTTCACTTCCGTTCAGTTCAATTCTTTTCCATGTGGAGCCATGATGCAGACATAGATAGACACAGTCCATAGTTTCATTATGAGCTGTGAAGAAGAACTTCCTCAGATTTGCTTTTCACAGCTCATTTTAGAATCATGTTCATCAGTTAGACTGATTGTAATCCCAGCTGGACTCCGTTTAGTTTTACTGATTACAGCTGGATTTACTATCTTACTTTGAAGACTGAATTTTCAATACAGTCTTTAAAAGGTGTTTGTTTCTAATTGTTAATCAGTGGAAAAAGTAGTGTACTTAAAATAATACCATGTTTGTACAATGAATGAGTTTAGAATCATTTGACATTGCAATGATGTTACACAAAGCTGCTGTTATAAACTGTATTTACTACAGACTGTAGTTATGAATGAAAAACAACTTCAGCTAAATATGGCGCCAATAAGGACAAAGAGTGAGCGCCTGAAGAGTTTAAAATGTTTCCTTCTCGCCTTCTCATTGGTCACTCTCAAGTACCGCCTTCGAAATTCAAACCAATAGTAGACAAGAACTCTACATAATGAGATGAATGGGAGGGGTTTACTGAGGGGCTCGTGTTTAGACCAATAAGAAGCCACAATCCACAAACACTTGAATATTGATAAGCAGGGGGCGTGGCCTGCGAGTGGAGCTCGGCCGCAGCGAACATGGAGGTTTAGTTGTCGGCTGATGTCCGCCGGAGCAGGAGGCCTCACTGAACGAGCCACTTTTCCTTTGTTATACTTTGTTTTTTCCGCCTCCGTTCGACATGGAGATGAAGAAGAGGATCAGCCTGGAGCTGAGGAACAGAAACCCCGCCGAGGTGAGTCACTACAGCGGCGGACTTGAGTTATTTCCTGGACGGACTGGTGGAGGATGCCGATTCCAGCCGACATGACGATGCTGGAAACACTCGACAGGAGCGGACGTCGAGTTTCTCCGGCGGCAGCGACCCGAGCCTCTCTGTCTGACATCTTGTCTCCTTCTGAGGCTCTCTGAATCCAACATGGAGGGAAATGCGCGCGGAGCTCCTACTGCAGCCCGCCGCGTGCAGCTGCGCTCCGTCTCGCGCTCTCACGTCTCGCCCGCTCGTGGGAGAGAGAGACTCACGCGAGCCTCTTGCAGCTAGCATCCGAGCTTACTGGCTAACCGGACGAGCACCGGGCGGTGGGTTCCCGGGCTCACGGTCGACGCTGTGCGCGGTCTAAGAAAACAAAACACAGCCGCGTATGGTTTCTTGGTTTGGGTTTAATTAAATTTCAACACCGCTAGTTGACCCCAGGCCCAAGCGGACTCCCATTTTAACCATCGGTGTTAAATATCTGGAGAGCCTCGATGCTCGGACCAGACTCCGTTCATAAATCCACAACTTTAAGGTTAACTGGTGTGCAACCAGCAGATCTTTCCGCTGCTGCGCCTTTAAATCACTTTACATGTTCTCAGCTATTTCAGCTTAGTTCTGCTCTGACTCGGTCCAGATTCGGCCTTTTAATTGGGCCAGACTGTAAACTTTATGGGGAGCTGCAGGCTGCGGTTCCCGCCCACTCCGCCGTGTTTTGGTGGCGGAGCTCTGAGATGTTTCTAATCTGATGGCGCCTCCAGCCAGACTCCGTTCTGAAGTCTCTCACTTTAAAGTTTACCCAGTACCGACGGCGGTTCTCTTCTGCCCGCCGCCGTTAGAGGCAGTTGGGCACCGCAGCTCCTTTCGTCCACATTTAATCCAGACTAAGTTAAAGAGCAGGTCGCCGTTCCCGCCCACACGGCTCTGCTTGGAAGCTCCACGGTGCACTTCGAGCCAGACTCCATTTTAAAATCCACAACTTTTCAGTCTGCGTGGTCACAGGCCAGAGTGTTTCATAATTCAGCATCTTTAAATGTGTAATGCATTTCCTGAAGTGCTCCGGGGCGGTTCGGCTCACACTAAATCCAACATCGGCCGGTTTTCAGATCAGACCATAAAGTTTACAGAGGTTCAGGTGCTGCCTCCGCCCAGTCCGCCGTGTTTTGGTGTTTCTAAAATCACACAATTCTTACTTGGATTTTGGTGGAGGCGGTTAGCGTCACAGAGCTGCTGTTTTCAGTTTGGTTGATGACGCGGTGATTATTCGGAGTGTCAGCACAGTCTCCCTCCGTTACTGGGACTCTGCCGGTAGCTGTGACCGGCGAAGACTCACTTCTGAGACAGTTAGCGATCCTGATCGATTGATCAGTTGAGTCAGGTGGATCCCTCCTCCTCATTTACCTGCTTTCAGGTGTTTCTCTGCACCGTGGACTAGACGGACAAAACTGTACCAGAACAAATAAAGTGTTGTTGCTTTAAATAGTTTTACAGGATGTTTAGTTACTTTCAGTAACTTGTTATTTTATGAAGCTCCTGTCAGACAAACCTGCATTCTGACTATTTTTCCAGAATAAATGAAGTTGAGTAGAATAATCAATGAGCTGCCAAATGTTGGTGATAATTAGTTGGGTTGTTTACATTTTTAAGAAGAAACTGTTAATTTTCAGGTTCCAGTTGATTGGCTGAAATGTACTGTTGACTCTTAAATTACTATTATTTACAGATGATGTGGTTTCAATTGATTTGGTCTGATTCTGTGTTGGTGGCGTCTCTTTGGCTGAATCCCGGTTATATGATGTGTTCAGGTGGCAGAGCTGGTGGTGGATAACTGTCGCTCAGGTGACGGAGAGGTGGAGGGTCTGACGGAGGAATACACGGAGCTGGAGATCCTCAGCATGGTCAATGTCGGCCTCAGCTCGCTGGCCAAACTGCCATCGCTGCCCAAACTACGCAAGGTGAGCTCACCTGCCCTCATCACCAGGTGTCTGGACCACACTTTTACCCTACTCCCAACTCAGTGAGACATGTGTAAAAGTACTGATTCAGAGTCTGTAATATTGGACAAGCAGGTCTAATAATCTCTGATTTATGGCTGAGTTGAAATGTGAAAAGTCCCATGTTTGACCTCGTATTACAAAAAAATTGAGAATCCAAAAGTCAACTAGTGATACTTTCTGAACCACGTGTAGCTAGAATGAATAAAATATAGAGTAAATGATAGTTTTTAGATGAATCCAGTAGGTGTTTAGTCAGAAAATGTTGTAAAATGGTAAGAATTGAGAATGAAAATATATTCATTCTTAAATGATGAACTGTGAATATCTACCAGTGCTTTTATTTTATACAAAGATTCCATAAAAAGTACATATTTCTAACATCTTAGAACTGAACATGATCTAAAAAAATACTATGTGTATGCCACTGCAGCTGTTATAAACAGAGGATATGGATTATTTTAATACTTTAAATACATCTTAATACACTTAAACACCTTTACTTGGGTACCATTATAGTGCATTTTACTGTGTGGTTTTCTGCACTGTTTATTAATCAGAACCAGTTCATCAGTGATAGAAGGAAAGCAAACTAAATTATGTTATTCAGCAGCAATGGTAATAACAAAACAAATGATCTGAGTTATTTCTGCAGACTCTGTTTGTTCCCGGTGAGTTTGTGTTGTTTTGTGTCTGAGTGCGTTTGCTGTGTTTCAGCTGGAGGTCAGTGATAACACCATCACCGGAGGTTTGGACACGCTGGCAGAGAAATGTCCAAACCTGACGTACCTGAACCTAAGCGGAAACAAGATCAAAGAGCTGAGCAGCATCGAGGCGCTGGTTGGTGTCACCATTTTTCTAGTTAATGCACACTTAAATTTGTTAATGTTATTAAAATCCATTTAGTGAACATGTTTGACAGCTGAACAGCTACATTACATTACATCCAGGAGCTTTAAGAAAAGGTTCCACCTACAGAGCGTACCGTGTTCTGTAGGTGGAACCTTGTTATAGGTCCAGTAGAACACTGTATATGTGTAGCGTAATGTAATAGGGTTAATGTAGTGTTAGAGGATAAATGTAATCTTAGAGGGTAAATGTAATATTAGAGGGTAAATGTAGTGATAGAGGCTAAATGTAGCGATAGAGGGTAAATATGGTGTTAGAGAATAAATGTAGTAGTAGAGGGTAAATGTGGTGTTAGAGAATAAATGTAGCAATAGAGGGTAAATGTGGTGTTAGAGAATAAATGTAGTAGTAGAGGGTAAATGTAGTGTTAGAGGGTAAATGTGGTGTTCGAGAATAAATGTAGTAGTAGAGGGTAAATGTAGGGTCATTACGACAAGTACATTACTAAAAATTTTGCATCCGTAGTAGAACCAGAAATTCGGAAGCATATTCAGATCCAAAATATCACTTATTTATGAATTAAGTTCTTCACCTACTAGATCAAACCAGCCTAAACAAATCATCCTTTGGTTTGGTACGTACTGATCAAACTGACATTTTTCAACATGTGGTTTTGAGACAAAGAAACACTTATGCTGTTCGGACTGTCTCTCTGAGATGTTCTTTGGTGTCGTCCTGCAGCAGAACCTGAAGAACCTGAAGAGTTTGGACCTGTACAGCTGTGAGATCACCACGCTGGACGACTACAGGGAGAGCGTGTTCGAGCTGCTGCCTCAGCTCACCTACCTGGACGGATACGACCAGGAGGACAACGAAGTGCCTGACTCCGAGGCCGACAATGGTGAGCAAAAGCACAGACCTGCAAACACCGACCGAAAAACCTGCAAACACCGACCGAAAAACCTGCAAACACCGTCCGAAAAACCTTCAAACACCGACCGAGAAACCTTCAAAGACCTACCGAAAAACCTGCAAACACCGACCGAGAAACCTTCAAAGACCTACCAAAAAAGCCTGCAAACAGTGACCAATTAATCTGCAAATATCATCCAAACACGACCTAAATGCCGCAGATACAGACTTAAACACTGACCAAAAACCTTCAACAGCAATATGTTGGGTTTTTCCATCATCATCTGATCTGGACAATCTCTGATCTGCTTGAACTTTTTCAGTCATAAATATATCTGTATATTTTTCAAACAGTATTGAATGAAATTGAAAAATTTATCGAATGCTGGATGTAGCTGACTACAAAATGGATCATACCTGCTTCACAAGCAGGAGATGGATATGAAGAATTTCTAGAAAAGTTTTTGTTGTTTGGTTCCAGACGATGACGATGAAGGAGGTCCACACGGAGACCTCGATGATGATGATGACGACGACGAGGAGGATGAGGATGATGAGGAAGGCTCCGACGGAGACGAGGACGAGGTCGGCCTGTCGTACCTGATGAAGGAGGGAATCCAGGTGAGTCTGCATGTTGCTGTTCCGCTGTTGACCTCTGGATGGTGCTCTTCATCCAGCTTCCTGTGTCCTCATGGTGATTCCTCTTTTCAGGACGAAGAGGACGACGGCGACTACGTGGAGGAGGAAGAGGACGATGAGGAGGAAGAGGAAGATGGAGGTTTGTGATGAAGTGAAACATTCTGTTCAGAATCTGTAAATATCGATCATGAGGTTCTACCGGGTTGAACAGGTGCTTCTCCTGAGAGAACGCTCAGTGAATCCACTTTATTCTTCATTTATTCTCTCAAAAACACATTAATTCTTTACAGCACTAAATAAAAGAAAATATTCTGATTGTTTCTTAACAGAGCTGTTTATTTTAATTCCCCATATAAAAGTACATAATCTGTTTCCTGTAGAACTGCAGCATTTTATTGACACATTAGTTTATTCTTGAAATAATTCAATTTTTCTTGAAATAATGTGACAGACTCCCAGGATTTTACCTAAAAATCACTTAAATCCTTGCAACTAATGTAGTGCTCATTATGATAAATACACATATAGATTATATATATTCATAGATTATACATAAATTTTCGAAATCTTGCTGTTTTCTTGTACAGTTTTGACTTTATTATAATTTGTTAAAAGTAATTTTGTTTGTTTTTAATGGAATTCTCACTTTCTTCCCATACTATAACACTTTCTGAAAAACAGAATTCTTTAGGTGATACTGTATTTGTTATCATCTTATAAATTAATTCTGCCAATATTTCAGCTTTGTTAGCGAAATTACACATTTAAAACCGTTTTATGGGTGAAATCTAAAAAAATTTTCACACTGCCAAATTTTTTATTTTAACATTACATTTGTACAATTTTGTTGCCTTTTTACAGTTTCCCATTTTTTGCTCACAGTGAGCCTAATGATATATTTGTTTTTCTAATAACTCAACTTTCGTCTTCAATCTAGGGTTTATTTTGTCATGTAAAATTACACCTTTACTGCAAAATGTCAGAATATTCATGTTAAATTGTAATTTTGTTCATAATATTTGGCCTTTGCGCTTAAATTACTTTCATATGACTTTGTTCTTATACTTTATTCTAATGTGGTGAATTAACTTAAAAAAAATTTTTTTCATCCAACAACAATCTTTGGTGTCAGTATTACCTTTGTCTCAGGATCTAATCTTGTTTTATGCTTTTGTTCAGTTTTCTGACTTATTTCTAACTCGTGTTTGCTTCATGTGACTGTTTTAAGTATCTAACTGTCATGTGTGTTTTTGTCAGACGACGACGGAGCTGCTGTTCGAGGGGAGAAAAGGAAGAGAGATGCTGAGGACGACGGTGACGACGATGACGACGAATAGTTGGAGCCTTCACCTGCTGTTCCACCTGGTCCCACCCACCACCTGACCCCGCCCCCTCCAGTGACCTCTGAGCTACAGACTGACAGGAGGCTCAGCTGAGATCAGGTTCAGGATCACTCACCTGTGTTTACCTGCTCGTGGCTGATGACGTCTTCGTTACCTCGGTGACGTCATCAGCTGACAAGCAGGAAACCAATCAAAAAAGCCTGATTGGTCTTTTAAAGAGTTTGAACAGAAACAGGCTGCATTAATCTAAGTGTAGACTTTCAGCGCTGCCATTTTCTCACTTTCAGGTAACATTAAATGCATCATTGAGCAGTTTATTGGTCTGGTATTGATCAAGGCTTAAAGAAGTGCATTTTTCCCTGACATGTCCATTAACGTCACAGTTTACTTCTGTAAAAATCAAACCTCATTTGAATTTAATCTCATCCTGATTGAAGTGTTTCCTGCTCTGCTCCAGAGCTCCTGCAACACTTCAACACAACGATAATTACCAATTTGTTTTCAGAATGACACGTCACAATTCACATGTATTACTGATCCGTCCTAAACCTCTAAACTCTCAGCAGTTTGTCATTTTAACTCGCTGTGATTCATTTTTCAATCTGAAGTTCTGCAGTGGAAACGGAACATCAAGAAGAAGAAACTCAGAAATTTCTTCTGTCAGTACCAAAGAAAAATAAACTTTTCTTTTATTAATTTTATAAAACTAAAAAATCCAGGAACCATCATGTTTCCTCAAATGATAAAACTCTGGAACTAATGTTATTTCCTCATACTGTAGATGTTGAACTATCTCCATGTTTCCTCTCCAGACTTTTTCTCTCTCCTCTGCTCATCAGCTGTAGAAAGATGTTTCACCATGCTGAATGTATCTTCAGACAGCTTGCTCCTCTGTTCACTGTTTCTGAGCCGCGCTGCATTTACTTCATTGATCCAGTTCACCTGAAACCTTTGGATTTTTCACTCTGTCATGAAAAATCAGTTGCAACCAGGAGTGAAGAACTTTTTTTTTTACAGAATCTGATAAGAGCAAAGATTTTATTTTTGGAAAAATTTTAAATGGTACATACAGAATAAAATGATATTAGTGAAATATAGTTTTTACACTCAGATTTGGTATTTTTTCTGACAAAGCAGCCCAATACAGATGACTGCTTCAAGTTGGACCTTTTGAAAGTTGATTCTTTCAGATTTTAGTTTTTGACTGAACACTGGTGATGTTTTGGAGGTTTTTAAAAGATCAAATGTGTTTCAAACCTGCCGGCAGGTTTTAGGGTTCAGACGTTTAAATACTTAGAGTTAAATGTTTTGCTCACAAATGGTGGAAACTATTTTTGTTGCTGTGCTTAAAAGAAAAACAGATTTGATTCAGTTAAATGGTAGATTCTGTTAAATGCAGCGAGTTTCTGTTTGATCTGTCAGTTTATTGATCATCGCTCAGAGCTGATTTTGTGCAGAGGATCACCGCGATCGAAGTGATTTCTAGACATTTGATCAGGTTCTCCAGTGAAACCAGTTCAGCTTTTACTGGATTTTTCTGTTTCTCCTGATCCTGAACTCAGCTTCTGTTCAAACTTTCTTCTGTTCAGTCTGCTCTGACTGAATACTACATTACCCATGAGTCTCAGCAGCTGTCACCATGGAGACGCTTCCATTCAATGCTGTGACATCAGAACTATTGCAGCTGCTGATTGATTCAAAAGTTAATCCAGTTAATCTCTGATTTGATGTTTCTCAAAGCAGATGCATTCTGGGACTCATAGTCGACTCAGGTGTGTTTGAACTGTTAATGCATTAACCCCGCCTCCTCTCACCTCTATCCGTCTGCAGCTCAGTGACCTTTCAGCTCCTCCCAGTGGGTCTCTGTGGGTCTCGGGTCCTTGTAAATAGAAGTGAACTGGTCTGTGTAGGTTTTGTGGTGTCGTCTCTTTGACCCTGACTTGTCGTGTTGAGTTTGGAAACATGAAGTCGGAGTCGACTCGTCTCCGACTTAATTTTATTTTTTTATTCCTGTCTGCTGATCGTGTTGCTGTAACCGCCGTGTTTTCGAATAAAACGACTGAATTCTCCACGTTTCTGTTCAGTCTGGTCGCTTGAAAAAACCCCACAAAAATCTGAAAACTGTTTGTCATCAGCTAGTTATTGAGTCTATAATGTCAGAGATTCAGTTTTCTGAGAAAACTACATCTATTCATACTTTTTGTTCAGAAATGGTAAATATAACCAAAAAATGTAAAGCAATATAAACTTTCTTTCACTTTAACTGACAATTGAAAAACAACTTTTATAGAATATAATAGAATAAGTGGAGATTAAAATAAAGATGATTAAAGACATGAAAATAAAATAAAAGCTAGATGCAATAAAATAATAAAAACTTTAAATATTTTTTTAAAAATAGAACTGAACTAAAATAAAACTAGATTTGAATGTGATAAAATGAATTAGAAGCTGCTGTGGTTGCAGCTCTCGGCGTGCAGGGGGCAGCACTGCATCACATCATCAGTTAAACACCATTATTTCTCAGGTTTTTAAGGTGTTCATTAAACCTGGAAATAAAATCATATTCAAGTGTTTCATGATCTCTTTGACTTAAAATTCAGTTCAGTTTGCTGTAAATACGATCACTGATCAATAACCTCTGTATGCGTGTTGGCAGCTGACACACTTCACTTGCTGTCATTAACACACATTAAGTGTGTGAGCTCTTCTGTGAAGCTTCCTTTCTTCTTATATGGGCGTACAGGACAGTCGGGGCGGGGCTTAACACTGTTTTACAATAGAGCTGAAAGAAGGAAATAAAGACTTGACACTATTATTTTGAACTAACTTTACTTTGATCAAAAACTGACCTTTAAACAACCTCAAACGTAATGATTCAGCTACACACATCAAACAATGTCGGTCTCAGGTGTGTGTGTGTGTGTGTGTGTGAGAGAGAGAGAGAGAGAGTGAGTGACGTAAGTTCATGTAAATAGTTGTGCTTTGATTTGTTTTGATACTTTGACTTTGCCTGACAAACAAATCAGATTGAGCCGACTCACTGACTGCTGAGTCATCCAGGTGAGGCAGCACCTGACCGACTGACCTCTGATCTCAGGTGTGTGATGTTACAGTTCAGGTGGACACACAGTCGTCATGGAAACAAATCTGAAGCACGGAGTTTGCATCCAGTTTGAATGAAACGTCTATCACTCTCAGACAGGTGTTCTTCAGCACAGGTACCTCACACTGGTTCTACCTGGAGCACACATGAAGCAGGTGTGCTTATACCCAGTGCAGGCTTGTTTTAGACCCACCTTAGAGCTGCTTTACATCTGTTTTGGAACACTCACTGTCAGTGAGGTCTAATTAGCAGCTGCAGTTTCCTCATTAGCACTGTATAATGACACAGATCCAGGTTCAGGTTGCAGCTTTTATTTTAGCACATGAGCTGATCACAGCGCCGGAACCTGCTTCACTACTGGACTCTATCTCCCATCATCCCCTCTGGGCTTCAAGTTCCAGTAGCAGAACAAACAGCACCACTGAAATCCATTAAATGGGTGAAACATCAGAGAACCACCGTCACTCACTAAAGCCACATTTTCCAGTTACACAATGTTGGTTCTGTTTTATTTAAGTTCACAGTCGTACCTTCTTGTTGAGCCTCTGGTAAACCTGTGCAGGCGAATCCCCTGAAACAGACTTTTACCTTCTCACTTCTCCGACAGCTTCATCAGTACAAAATGTAGCTTAGAAAAAAAACTATTCTCTGAGTGATTGTTTTAACCTGCAAAGGTGCATGTTTGCTTCCTCACGTGTCGCTTTAACATGACAGTCACTTAACAAACTCATGGAGATTACAGTTGTGATGAACCAAAACAAAGAAATAGTAAAAAACGTTCACACATTTGTCTGAACAGGATCAGGACCTGATGGAAGAAAATTACTTCTATTATCAAAATGTTGGTTTTTGAAATCTGAAAACTGCATGAAATCAAATAATATTTAATGACTTTAACATTCCCAAATCTCATGAATGAATCTTTTGTATTCTACTGTTTTCTACTTATGACATCGACTGTTTTGACTAATTTATCACTTAAAGGTCTGAGTCTTTGTCAAACCATTTTAGACCATTTGAATCCATGAAAACAAGTCATGGGGTTTTTTCCTTTTTTCATATTGACAAAAAACAAATAATGTAGCCAATTTGTTTTGATTATTAATATTATTTGATTCAGACTGTAACAAATTGAAGCACGTTTTAGTCCAAATCATGGTTTCACCTTCTGAAGTTTCTCTGCAAACAAAGCGTCACTTCTTAGCTGCTTAACCTGAGCTAATCTTTGTTAGCTAACTTTTCTTCATAGCATTGCAGTAACTGACACATTTTTAAGATCTGTTTAAATTGTTTCATAGGAAGTTGGTCAAAAGATGTTAGTTTAGCATTACGTGACCTTCATCTTAACCCATTCATGAAACCCCAGCTGACTAGTACCTGCTAATGCTATGTTAATATTAGCTAGGTAGCATTAGCATGCTAATGTGAGTTCTCTAAATAGTAACTCAGCAGCTACAAAGAGTTCATGATGTTGAGAATGACAAAAAAACATCAAACGACCATGCAGACTGAGTTTGTACATTTACTCAGCTAAATTTAGCTTAGAAGCTATCACTTAGCTACTGTTTGAACATTTTGTTTGATATTTTATCCCACTTTCAGTCCAAAGGATGTAAAAAAGTTGGTAACAGCAAGCTAGCAGTATCCTTAGTTGATTGTAGCAAGGATGGTAAATTATTATTCAGTAGCCATCATTAGTGAATTAATGCTAGTTCTTTCAATATTAGCTTAGCAACTACAGAAGGTTGGTGACTAAAAACACTTTAAACAAAACGTCCACACTGAATTTGAACCAAGTCAGCAAAATCAGTTTGCTAGCTCAGTTAGCATATTCTTGCTGTTGTTGCGGGGACAGCTAGCTGGCTTGTTAGCATTCTTTTTCTTTACTGGTTTTCATTCTAATTTTCTCATTTAAAATTAAGTGAGGTTGTGAGGACTTGTTTAGTTTTACACAGTTAATGTTTGTTAGCTTTGTTAGCGTAGCAGGTCCTGATACCTGCACAGACAGTTTGTCTGCAGGTGTTTCAGGTTTACTGAGGATTGTTGGGCAGAATTAAAGTTGAACAGAACCTTCACATCTTTACAAACATCTACAGCTGAGACTGAAGGCTGGTGATTGCTGAAAACATTCAGAAAGAAGTCTGACATTCAGACATCTTAAAGGTCCAGAACGTTGAACCGACCTGAAATGGGATAAACGAAGGAGGAAGCAGTACCTGTTCGGGTAAACACACCTAAAAAAACTGACTTTCTGACATAACGTACCTTTATTCTGTGTACTTTTTTCTTTCTAACTTTAATTGAGTAACAGAGTAATTGTGCCTGAAAACTTTGCCTTTTGAGGGATGAATAAATTAAAAAATTAAAGCTGAACAAAAAATTGATTAGCTGCCAGCTGATAAATCAATCCTCCATTATTTTGATAATCAAGTAATCATTATCATAAAAACAGTCTAAATTCTGTGATTCAATCTGAACATTTTCTAGTTTCTTCTCTATGACAGTCGACTAAATATCCACATTTTTAACCAAACAGCTGATCGATTCATCCAGACAACAATCAACAGGTTAAGTGACTGTGGAAATATTGATTAGTTTTAGCCTGAGCTCTAACAGATGACTGCTGTTGGACACAAACTCAAATGGATCCAAAAAACCCAAAGAAACTGGGACCACATTCAGGGAAGACACTTCATTTCACTATAAACTCCTTCATCTACAATCATAATAAATCTACATGTTTTTAACTTTTTTATGGAAAAGGGAAAAGCTCACCAGCTTTTTCCAGAGCTTTCAGTCACTTCACACGGTTTCTGCAGTCCATTAGGAACAGAGTTTCTGTTGGGTAACAACAGGTGTTCTGTTACGGCGGGACTGGTTTTGATGTGATGTCCCAAAACTGAAAACTAGACCACAACCAGTAACACTGACTGGTTTAGAACCAGGTAACGTACCTATACATTATGACAGCAGAACCTCCTGGCAGGTGTAACGAAAAGAACCAAAAGTCCTGAAAACCGCTGATGACCCCTGAGCAGGTCACATTTTCCTGAAGAAGGCAATGAGACAGCATTGAAAGCTCCAGAAAAGATGAGTAACTTAATCATTTATATGTCCACCGCTGCTCCAGTCATCACTTCTTTGTTCTGTTGTTCCACACAGACACACATCTGTGACTTAAAATAAAAGTTCTCCTTAAAGATCCTACAGATCAGTAAAGACGATCAGTTAAAGAACCATGAGTCCAGAGGAGGCCTTCACCGCTGAGATTCACAGCTTCACCATATTCTGCATTCGTACCGTCCAGCTGCATAAACGTTCCTCTAAAGGAGCATCATAGCAGAACGTGAAGGATCCAAAGCTGTGGACCCTTAACTCTCCTCTTGGCACATTTTCATGCACTTTGACAACAGAAAGTTTCCTTCAAATATTAAAACGCTTCGTCAACAACCATCACTCAGTCGATTGGAGACTTTATGGTCCGGATGTTTCTGAAGATCATCAGGTAATTGTGACTGAGCTGCTACACTTCTGCTTCCAGGAGACTAAAACCTGAATCTATCAAAATAATTTAAAATTTTTCATCTGCAGCCTTCAGCTTTGTGTCTTTACCTGAACTGGATCTGTCTGACCCAGTTCCTACCAGTCTGAACCAGTTCCTACCAGTCTGAACCAGTTCCTACCAGTCTGAACCAGGTCCTACCAGTCAGAAGCGGTTCCTACTGGTCTGACCCAGTGCCAACCAGTCTGAACTGGTTCCTACTAGCCTAACCCTGGTCCTACCAGTCTGAACCGGTCCTGTTTACATCAGGCTCTTGCGGTCAGGGCTCAGTTTGTTGCTGTTGGAGGGACTGATGGCGGAGGTGGAGTCCAGCTGTCGGTACAGCACCCTCAACTCCTTTACCTCCTCCAGAACCTCACGGGCCTGGTTCCAGGCCGCCGCTGCCTCCTTCAGGAGTCTCTCAGCTTCAGCTCGCGTTCCATCAGTCCCACCCTTCACCTTCCCCAGCTCCCCCTCGCCATCTGTCCGGACCTCCATCAGCAGCTGCTCTGTCTTCTCCAGCTTTTGACCAATGAGGTCCTGCAGCTGGCTGATGGGCGCTGCCATGCCAGTCGGTGATGAGGCTGATGAACGAGACGCTGCTTTGTTTTTGACAGTTTTAGTTTCTGAGTGTGTCAGGATCTCGTCCATGGAGGCGCAGCGGTTCTTCTCCACCGTTGTGAGACGTTTCCCTGCCTGGGGGGTTTGAGCTGGGCCCGTCTGCTCCCACACCACCACCACCTCACGGGGAAGGCTCTGAGACTTCCCAGAAGCCTCAGCGGTCCGAGCTGAGAGGGTGCCATCTGTTTTGGACCTGGGACAGTCTGGTGTGAGGCGGGATTTATCGAGGTCAACCCTGAAGCCATCGGCACCCTGTGGAGACACAGTGTCCTCCTCTTGGATCAGGTCCAGAGTCAGCATCCCATCTGAGGACGAGGTGGAGGCCTGAAGGTAGAGAGGAGGCGGGTCAATCACTCATACACCTGAGACTAGGTTTGGTAATGATAGCCACTGATTCATCAATTGTCATTAATATTTTAACAGATTACAAATATATTAACCAGCAAGGCAGAAGAAGAAGGTTGCGCATGTCAGTAAATGCACTGCAGATCAGCTGTAGTACCTGGTTGTTCCACCAGATAGAGCGTCTTACTGTTTAATACTGTAGAGACCAGAGGAGGTGTCACTCAGAATACAGTTCATGTTGGCAAGCAGAGAGCATTGTGGGAGTTTGGCTAGCAATGAGCACCACGACAAAGACTTAGGTTAATGACCTCCAAGATGATTTGTACTCCACTAGGATGTTATAATAACCAAGACACTAATGTTAGTTAACTGCTCTTACGGAGAAACTTGTGTCCATGATTAAAATGAGTTATATCGGTATATAGAGTAATGTTTACAAAATCCATATTGATTGATTGATAATGCTGTAGCAACCGTTGGTTAAGAAAATTGTTTAAAATTTGCAGCAGCTTTTGACATCTGTAACTGTAACTGCAGAAACATCCTGAACACCACTGAATGCTGATTATCTGGTAACTGAAGCTTTTGATTGAGTCGCACTGTCACAGCCACAGCTTAAGGCTGTGGGCTGTGGTAGTGCTTCCTCCTCCGGCCCTGCTCTCTCTCTCTCCTAGGTGTGTGTTGGGGAAGCTGGCGGCAGGTGTGGTGCATTGTAATCAGCAGACGAGCTGCAGGTGGAGCTGAGTGACTGGTCTTGTCATTCGAAGCTGGACCGTCGTCTAATCTCCAGTTAGTGCTGGGAGTAGAACTGTCCTTGCCACCAGCCTAGAATTGCCAGTAATTCTGTTTTCTGTGTTTAGAAAGCTGATTCCTGCCTACTGAGTTGCCTGGGTTCCTTCGTCTGCTGGTTTTCCGCCCAACCACGGATTCTGCCTTCTTCTCCGGAGGATCTCCACCTATCGCCAGCTTAACCTGGGAACATCGGCTTACACCTGGAAAGAGGACTTTCTCTGGAAACATCTGCCACGACTGGGTTCTACTGACACCAACTTACCAAGCACATGGCGAACACCGGGAGGGAGAGTTCTGGATGAAGCCAGACCAGAAAGACTGTTCTCAGCTCATCAGCTAAATCTCCAAGCCCTAGTATCACCAGACTCTTTGTATTGTTAATATGTCGAATTAAGTAATCAGTGTTCCGTATTTAACTTAATGTATTTTTTGCTCCACATAGGATAGCTTTAGTCTGGGGTTTCAGCTCATAATTACTGGTAGTCTAGGCTGGGTTAGTTTTGTGTTTTCAGTTGTTTCCCTACCTTGGTGTTACCATACGTGGGTTAACCTTAGTTTCAGTTTCCATGTTCATGTAGTTATTCCTCCGTACCTCTAGATGGTTTTGTTTTTTAGTTCTAGTAGTCATTTAGTTCTTCCTTGTCTAAGATTCTAGTTCCGGTTCCTGTATAGAGTTTCTTGTTGTTAATAAAAGCATTTTTAAAACGTTTACGCTAGTGTTGTTTCATTTCCTGCTCCTGAGCCTTTTGAACCTGCCGTAACACACACCGTCTTCATCAGCAGATTAAATAATGTGGGTGTGACCTTTGAGCTGAGATTTCTTGCTAATTTTGAATGTGTGATCAGTTACAATTTGAATTTGTCAGATGTAAGTAAGTTATTTAATACAATATAAGTTTAGTTTATGTGCAAATAACATTTTAATAGACATATTTTATTCAGCAGAAATAATCAGTTATCATTCTGCTTGGTCATGATTTATGCATAAACCCCCTATTAATCACATCATTGTGAATATGTTTCAGCAAAGTGAATTTGTGAGTATCTGTAATGACTTTGTGTTGGTTTTGTGATAGATGAAACTGACCACAGCCAGCAGGTGACCTCTGGTCGGCAGCCGGCGGTTGTGAGGAATCTTCACTCGATCTCGAGTCAGATGAGACAGCTGAGAGTCTTCAACCGTCACCTGAAACACAACATCAGAAGGTTTAATACAACATGGTGAGCTCAAACTAATTGATCATCAGAATAGTTGGAGATTAATTTAACAATCAAAAGCTAATTAATTAATCATGCAGCTTTGAAGTGTGAACAGAAAAATAAAAAACACGGTTAATACTGTTCTGATTAGTTGTTTTATTAAATGTCAATTGTTCCATCAGCTTATGGACAAACATGACTGAAGTGTTAATGAATGTGTGAAGAAATGCATAAATAAATCAAAATAAATAAATTAATGTCTTTTTTTATTTCTACATTTTAATACATCGACTTTTGTTTACACCGTTTCTTTATTTATATTTTCTATGAAGTCAGACAGGATTTATTCCCCTCAGGGATGACATTAACATCACAGATCTTCAGGAGACCCAGGACGGAACCCTGAGGAACTCCTGAACTGTGCTAAACTCCACTAGTACTTAACTGGTTCAGGTTAAAGTGGGTTCCAAGTTCAGATTCGAATCATTTAAAAGACTCCTGGCAGTTGTTAATTATCAGGAGTCACTGTAAGAGCCAATCAGGATGCAGAGACCATGAAGGAACTGTTTACTTGCTTCATGTGAACAAACACCTGCAGTCTTTGTTGCAGAGTGTGTTCTTCTTGAAAATTAGATCCATAAAACTTTAAGTCCATCATCTGAGAAGAGTTTCTGTTAGTTGTGATAACAGGCAGAACCAACAGTTTAACACTTTAAACTGAGCCTGAACATCAGTTTGTAGCTGTGAGAGTCGCACACTGTGATTCCCTGGATGGAAAACACTACAACATCAATACAACATGACTGTGGTAGTAGTGCAACCTGGAACACAGTGTGCGACAGTCAGAGTATTATCGATGAAAGGATTGATTGGAGTATTGATGGGTGGAAAGCAGCTCTGACACACATCCTGCTGCTGTCAGCGAGGACGAACACAAACACAGGAAGCTGCTTCAAAAGTCAGACCTGTAGACACCTCCGAATATTCAGCTCTGTACTAAATCTGACATCAAGCAAAGGTGATGTTAAAACAACTGTAGCTCATCAGCAGCAAGTCACAGCTCAGTGAGAGGGTTCAGATCCTTTAAAACTCTCACAACCTGTTTTTGAAAAACTGCACCAAAGAAAACTGAGGGAAGAGCAATAACAAAGAACCAAAATGCAACCAAACTGCAAAAACTTTCTATCTCTAAAAAAAATTAAAACTCTTCAAAAACAGCCAAAAACTGTCCAGCAGCCTCAGAAACTGTTTTAACCAACACAACACTGCAAAACTGTGAAACAAAACCAACCTGAAACTCTACAAAAACATCTGCTCACCAAACATCCAAACACTTAACAGAACCTAAGACTGCACAAGTTGTACAAAAGTGATGAAAAAGTTCCAACAATGCAGCAAAAAAACGTCAGAAATTGTCAACATCCAAAAAATCTGAAAGTTTACAAAAAGTTCCCAAAATGTCTAAGCTGAGCCTCTAAGGAACCGTTGAAAAAACAAACCAATAGTCAAAAACAGGGTCTGCTAACAGCGGACTGAACGGCTTTAGACTGGAAACAACGGCTGCTAACGTTCTACTTTGTGTTTGTGTCTCTTTAGAACTTGATTCTTAAGAACAGAAGAGAAAACAATAAACTTATATCCACCTCATCCAGAATGCGGTTCTTGGCTCTGGTGATGGCAGCGTTCAGGACGGAGATCCACGACTCTTTATCCTCTGGACTGACGGCCAGGAAGACCAGGTTTGGAACCTGCAACACACAGAACAGGTTAGAACCTCCAACCCCAACAGACACAGAACACACACACAGTTTTACTCCGTGTGACATCACACACATGAAACATCAGAGTCCAAACTTTCTGCTGAGAGTCTGTCGTCAGTCTGACGGGTTCTAGTCGGTCAGTTTGAGTACATGTTCAGAACCTCAGGTTGTTTTAAAGCTGGCAACAGGAACAAACTCACACTGAAATAACAAAACACACTGATCAGAATCAGCTGCAGAGTTGTGCAGTGTGGGATTGTTAGCGGACAGGCTGTTCTGCTGTTCGTGGTCCTCACAAGTACAGGAATCTGTGTAGCAGAAGCTGCAGGACACCTGACACCCCCAGTGCATTCTGGGTATTCGTGTCCATCTGTTGCACTGCTGTCGAGGAAAGTGTCGCAGCATAATGTGCAGCTGTGTTCAGTCAGCTGCTGAGTCGCAGTAAAAACACAACCTGCTTCTATCTCACTGAGCTGCACAGGAGCAGAACCAGAACCAGCAGAACCGAGCTGCAGGTGGAAAGCTACAACATTGTTTCAGTCAGGTCACAGTCGGATGAATCTGAGCTTCTCTGTCTGGAACTCCCAAATATTGGTGATCCTCCATGTTTGTAACATCACAGCTGATCTGAACCAGAACCAGGCCCTCATCCAGTTGATCCAGATCCTCAGTGTGAGCCACAAACGTAGCTTTGATGTGGAAAACATGTTTCTGATTTTCTGAGTTTAATGTAAAATCCACACATGGATCTTAAATAAGTTTAAACCAGAGAACTTCAAAACCTGTAGGTGATTTTAAAAGACATTCTATCTGTAAAAAAAAAAAAAAATCAGAGCAGTGCAGAGAAGAGACGACCAGAGAGAAAAAGTATAGAAATGCAGCATTTCTCAAAATCAATAACAGAGGAGCAAGTTGTTGAAGATACATTCAGCATGGTGAAACATCTTTCTACAGCTGATGAGCAGAGTAGAGAGAAAAGGTCTGGAGAGGAAACATGGAGATAGTTCAACATCACGCGCATGAGAAGACAACATTAGTTCCAGTGTTTTAACATTTAAGGAAACATAGTGGACATGATGGTTGTTTTTTTTTTTTTTTTTTTTTTACATGTTTGTAAAATAAATAATCAAGGACTTTTTTTTCTTGATTTGTGTCATTTCAACTGCCACAGAAGACATTTCTGAGTTCTCTCTCCTTCTTGATGTTGTTCTGTTTCCATAGAGCTGCAGGACTTTAGATTGAAAAATGAACCACAGTGAAGAAAAATGAGCCAGAAGCAGAAAACACCCAAAACAAACAACCAGGAAATATGACAACATCTGCTGGGTTAAAAATACACAAACAGCAACCTGAATTATCAATTTTAGTGATGTAGAAAGTTGTTTAAATACATTTTTCTTAGTTTCATGACCTCTTGACTTTTGTGAGTCACTACAGTCAACTACAGCTGCTGACTCCTCTGAGCCAATTTAAATAGAACCCATTTGATCCACTCATTAGACTCAGACACAAACACCACAGTGGGAAAGTCTGAGGAGCTCAGCACATATCTGAAAAAGCAAAACATTGACTAGAACAAGTCATAAAGTCACTTGGAGCCACAAAGTGACATAAAGTAAAGAAATGGTTAAATCAGGCGAAAATGATGGTTTTAGACTGGTCTCCCCAAAGTTCTGATTAAACCCACCAAGAACCTGTGGACTGATTTAGAAACAAGTGTGAGTCAGAAGGACAACAGATTTAGTTGAACTGCACCAATTCTGTACAGAGGAGTCAAAGATAAACCAGAAGCTTGTGAATGGAAACCAGAAGAAGCAAACTGAGGTGAAAATGGCCAAGGACGATTAGCCCAATGGCATTTGTGTATGTATATTTATGAGCCAGCAGATTTAGTCATATTTCCAGAAGATCTTTAATACATCTAAGAAAGAACCAAAATTATTATTTTTGACAAAGATTCATGTTTCAGTGATTCCACCATAAATTCAGAAATGGTCTTTACAAGCGGACTTTTGTTCACGACTGTATAAAAGTATGTTCAGCTGTATGTACAAGTTTATGTACAGGTATGTTCGGGTGTATGTACAGGTGTGTACAGGTGTGTTCAGGTGTATGTACAGTTCTGTGTAGGTGTATGTTCATCATTGTAAATGAGAAATTGTTCTCAACTGAGCTTACCTGGTAAAATAAAGAAAAATAATAATAATGTTCAGGTGTATGTACAGCTCTGTTTAGGTGTATGTACAGGTGTGTTCAGGTGTATATATATATATATATATATATATATAGGTGTATGTACAGGTGCGTTCAGGTGTACCGTGTTCCCTGGCGAGCTGCAGCGCTGCAGTCTGAACTTGCTGTGGTTCTTTTTGCTGCGACTCTTGTTCTTTCTGATCTCCTCACAGCGCTCATAGTCGGACAGGTCCAACACCTCGTCAGCCCGACCAAGCTCCTTCACCTGTAGACAGGTAATATACAGATGATATACAGGCAACACAGGTGCTCAGGTGAGTTAGGTGTCAAGGTTGAGGGGGCAGAGCATAGAGACCCACTTCATCCTCAAACAAATTTCCTCTCAGTTTTTGTTTTGAGGTCACATGATGCTGTAAATGTGAAGGATTCAGGCCCCGCCCACACCAGTTGAGTTCCTCCACAATCAGGCAACAAACATGCAGCTGATTTTGCCACAAATACAGTCAGTGTGGTCAGTGATCAATATTGATCCCCGTGCTGATATTGATAATGTTCGGTCTATCACGGTCTATACCAGCTCATGTGTTTTCTCTGTTACTGTATTTGTCTGTGAGTGGGAACTTCATTTCCCATGAGGCTTTGAGGGAGTAAACGGGAAGTGTAAAGTTTCTGTTCAGTGAGTTGGTCTTTTTTTAGCTTGTGTCTGTTTTCCTGATAAATTATGGATGATCTATTAGCAACTCTGCTGCCCAGAGCTGTCTGGGAAACACATGAATAAAACATCAGTTTATGAAAACCTATGGAACAATACTATCAGAATATTTTTAAAATAACAATAAAAATCTGTTATGTAGTTTTTGTTTTTATTGTTTTCTCTAGCGTTTGGACAGTTTGATAGTTTAAACAGTGCTGGATGGTTTAATGTAGGTTTGAACAGTTTTGGACCATTTCTTGGAAGGTTTTGACAATTCTAGATGCTGAAAGACAGCTTAGTTTGATTTTGGACAGTTTTTCTGTAAATACTTTTTTGATCATATCTGAATGGTTTTTAGACATTTTTTAAAGTTTTGGACAGTTCTTGACAGTTCTGGATGGTTTGGACAGCTTGGGACAGTTTTAGTTTAGTTTTTAACAGGTTTGGTTCCAGGTGTGTACAGGTGGTTCTGCTGTCAGGTGTCAGAGCAGCACTGATCCTCTATCAGCTGATCTGCTCTGTGTTTACTCTCCACTCTTTATACTGCTCAGCACTCATGTTTCCACCTACAGACAGACAGACAGTTTACAGACAGACAGACAGCTTACAGACAGACAGTTTACAGACAGACAGTTTACAGACAGACAGACAGCTTACAGACAGACAGACAGTTTACAGACAGACAGACAGACAGACAGACAGACAGATAGCTTACAGGCAGACAGACAGTTTACAGACAGACAGACAGTTTACAGACAGACAGACAGACACACAGTTTGCAGATAGACAGCTGTTAGCCCGTTAGCATATCACCTGCAGGTTTTGGCCCATTGGTCTCCATGGAAACAGCATCCATTATTAACCAGACTTAAACTGAGACTTCCTGGGAGGGAGGCCACGCCCACCACACACAACACACAAACACACACAACACACACACCTGTTTACACTGGTGTGTTCATGTGTTTGTGAGGACTCTGAGTGTGACTGCAGCAGCTGACAGTCTCTGGTTGTTTCTCTGCAGTTTTACTTCAGATTTGGATACACAGTTCAGGACAGTTTATTTTTAGTTCCTGTATACTGGTGCACAGGTGTAGAACAGGTGTAGAGCAGCTGGGTCGTTCCAGAATTTGAGGACATTTTACGTCCCACCCATCAAATTTCAAATAATTCGTGTACAAAATACTAAAACATGCAGTTGTTGTGTAAATGTACTTGTCCTGAGATCAAATCTAAAAAAAAAAATAGAAGTGTGTTTGAAAATGTTTTTAAAATACTAAATAAGTCTGGAGTTCCCCCTAAAATGCCATTTTTCTCTTGTCCCACCCCCCTGAATTGAATTGATGAATTGAATCTCAAATAAGACCGTTAAAATCAAACCTAAATCTCCTTTTTTAGCATTATTTTTTCATTGATGTCTTTTGTAATTGTGGGAACATTTTTTTAAATCAACTTAATATTTTAAATAATAATAATTATGCGTGGAACATGTGTCCCACAACAACCCTATTAGCACAACCTTTTTAGCTGAAGAAGAAAACAGTGAATCACACAATACGCTGGAATTAACATCATCCAACAGATTTCCTAAAGAATGGGTAGAGCAAAGGGATGTCCTCTCTTCTATTTCTCATATTTTTATAACATGGTCAGCCTTGATTGAATGTCTCACTCTACCTCATATTATCAGGATAAGACAAGGTGTTTTTGCTTTTTTCTTTACTTTTTTCCATCAGTAAATTTGTCATCTTGGTCAGCAGTAACAGCTAGCTAAATAGACAACTTCTACTCCTGAGAAAAAAGCTAGCATTAGCATGGATTAGCAACCCTGTTACTGTGATTAGAGTAGCGTTAGCAAACAACAAATAAAATATGGAATAAAAGTGGTACCATTGATGTGTAAGCTGAGCCAATCAAGCCTTTGATAGTTTATTACCTATTATTGATGAATATGTAGCAGAAAATTGAAAAAGTGGTCTATTTTTCAAAAATTTGGAAGCCCAAATGTCCTGCGAATCTGCAATGACTCAGCTGATTGGTCAGTTTTCCGCACTTTGTTGGAGGGTTTCTGAGCAGTTTAAACAGCTCCATGGGTTCTCCATTTTATTACCGTTCAGAGAGTGCGTTGGGCTGAGTTTGAGGCAGTGTTTGAACTGAACCTGAACCGGTCTGAACTCTGAAGAACATCACGTCCTGTATCATCACTCATTCAATCAATAATTAGTATTCACCACTCAGCTTCACAGTTACATAATGACTGACCTCTGACTGTCACATCCATCAGTGTGTTTGTTATCGAGTCAAACTCTCTATTAAGGACGCAGCCAATCAGATAACAGTGCTGCAGTCAGAGCCGGGTCCATGTGAATTGATGACAGCCCGAGCAGCCAATCAGAGGGCAACTGTCTGAAGGAAAACAGACACTGCTTCTGAACATTTTAACCTCCATCTGTTCACAATAATCCACAGTGTGTGCGTGTGTGTTAAACATGATATCTATATGTGGACACAAATCTGTCTTGATGTCAGTGTTTCTGTATTAATTAGTTGATTTACTGATTTTTTGATTGATTCGATAAGTTAATGAAATTAACGTAATGACTTAATAGTGTTTTATAAAGCTGCTGTATGTGATCATTTTATTGTTATTATTACTTCCCTGTGCTGAATGTATCTTCTAACAATGTGCTCGTCTTTATGTTGTTTTTGAAATATGTGACAAGAGCTAAAAACAAACAGAAACTGCTCAGAGTTCAGAGATTTAAATGAAAAACTTAAATATTTGCTGTGACTTATGGACGGGATCAGTTGATAAAAGTCACTTTGTTTTGTCAGAAATTATAACGTTTGTCTTTAAGCCATCAGTCAGTCAAACCAGAAAATAATCTGTTGATGACTCCGTAATGACAATAATCATTAGCTGCCACCCATGCGACAGAAAACCTAATAAAACATAATAATATATTACAAATATAAAATAGACAGGAACGGTTTCAGATAATATCTCATGAAGACAGAAAACAGCTGAAACTGAACTACATTTCCCATCATCCGTCAGTACAGACTCACGTGCTGTCAGTGACCTTATCTTCACCTGTGAGGAAATGATGCGTTCACTGACTTTTGCACCCGAAACCACATGTGAGACTTCACAGAGCAGGTTAATCAATAATGATTTAGTATTGATTAATCTGCCGATGATCTGTCTGATCAATCAAATGTTTGACCTATAAAATGTTTTAATCCAACAAACAAATTTAAAGATATGAAAGTGACATAAAATAGCTAATTTCTGTGAATTTGGATTTATAATCAATATAATCAACAGATCAATTAACCAACTGATCTGACTGACTGACCATTTCAGACACATCCGGAGAATTTCAGCTCAAGTCATTCAGTGAAAATGACTGAGAAAAACAGAGACACAAAGTGAACCTGAGAGTCAGCGGATCTATTATCACTAATCACATTTATTGATCAGAAATGAATGACATAACAGGAGGTATAGTCCCCGATGCAGCGATCATGGGTTGGAATTCAGCCCATGGCCATTTACTGCATGTCATTCCTCCACTCTTCTACCCAGGTTTCCTGTCTCTCTCCACAGTCCTACACAATAAAGGCAAAAAGGCAAAAAAATAGAACTTGGAAAAAAAAGAAATGAACGACACACGAAGCTGCTGAAGAGACGAAAGAATGACAAGTGATTCTCTCGAACTGAAAACGTGGTCAGAGTGTGTTTCTGTGTGTGTTTATTATTGTATGTGTGTGGTTTTTGTGGTTCCAACCTCAGTTTCTATTCCGGTTAATCAGGACGTCGCTGCTGACGATGAGACTTCTCCTGAACTGAACCTCAAACAGCAGCAACACTCAGACGTCCTAATTTGGTCGTGAGACAGTTTTTAGGAAGCTTTGAACGGTCATGTGACCACTGACGAAGACTAATGAGTGACATTAGAAACAGGAACCGAAGAAACCAACAGTTCCACAGTAGTTCTGCGCTTCCTAAATTAAACACGGAACTGAAACTCTTACCCTGAACGCACCACAGAAACTCAGCTGACAGACGCTGAATATCTAACCTGAGGATGTTCTTTGGGAGATAAAAGTTCTACAAGAGCATTCTGTATGTAATAAAGGTTCTACAAGGGCATTCTTTGTGAGGTAAAGGTCCTACAAGAACGATATATCAGTGATAAAGGTTCTGTGTGTGATAAAGATTCTATCAGGATGTTCTGTTTGTGACAAAGGTTCTACAAGGATGTTCTTTGAGAGAAAAAGTTTCTACAAGAATGTTCTGTGTGGGATGATGCTTCTACAGGGACATTCTTTGTAAGATAAAGGTTCTACAAGAATGTTCTGTGTGTGATAATGGTTCTACAGGGACACTTGTGAAAATAAGTTTCTACAAGAACATTGTGTGTGTGATAAAGGTTCGATGAGGACATTCTCTGTGTGGTAAAGGTTCTAAGAAGGCGCTCTCAGTGTGAAAAAGGGTTCTTTGGACACATTCTCTGTGATAAAGATAATTGTTTTAATGATAAATGTTCTATGAGGACATTCTCTGTGTGGTAAAGGTTCTATGGGGACGTTCTCTATGTGTTGAGTGTTCTATGAAAACGTTCTCAGTGTGATACAGGTTCCATAAAAACATTCTCTGTATGATAAAGGATCTGACAGGACATATTGTTAGTGACAAAGGTTCTATGAGGATGTTCTGCGTGTAATAAAGGTTCTAAGGGAATATTCTTAGGATGACAAAGGTTCTATGAGGATGTTCTCAGCGTGACAGAAGTTCTATGAGGATGCTCTATATGTATTAAAGGTTCTATGAAGATAGTCTGTATGTATTAAAGGTTCTATGAAGATATTCTGTATGTGTTAAAGGTTCTATGAGGACATTCCGCTCTATGCTGCAGCAGTGAAACCGGAGCTCTCTGTGTGTTTGCAGCTCAGACTGAAACTCGACTCCTGCAGAACGTCGACTGTAGAAAGTGGAGGAGAAACTTTCTGTTTGCAGAATGAACCTAAACTGCAGAACCCAGAGGAACATGTCAGACACTACACACAGTACTCACAGTACTACAGTACTCACAGTACTTCTTTCTTTAGTTCAAGGATGTGGTGAAGGAAATATTTATCAGAACCTGGAACTACATCATGTTTGAATTCAAAATACAACTGAAGCATTCTGTTAGATTATTGATCACTGATCAGTAATTTGAAGTGATTATTGAATATTATTATTTTAGATGCTCTCAGTGATGTTCTGTCACTTTAAATCTGTTTTAGTAACTAACAAGGTTAATGATGATGTCATGACCTCACATGTGATGTCACCCTCAGCTGTCTGTCTCCAAGACAACCTCTGACACCTGGTTGCCATGGCGAGAAGTGAAGCTCCTAAGGAGGTGACAGCATCAGTCAGCTGACAGCGAGGGTGTCTGCACCTGTTGGTTCCCCCCCCCGTGACTCACCTCCTTCTCGCAGATGAACAGCTGGTCTCCTCGTAGAACCACAAATCGGTTCTTCCAGATCTCTCTGAAGATGCCCTTCCCACAGAACTTCCTGATCCAGCCCACTTTGTCCGGCGGAGCGTTCTGCGGTGCCGTGTCCGCCGGACCCTGAAACCGGTAACAGAAGCTGTCAGTTTCCAGAGGTTCACTAAACGCCTCACAGTCACAGAGAAGCTTCTAGCCTCCATCAGTTAGCTTTCAGAGCTCAATCTGTTAGCATCTGCCTAGCTTAGCATCTGTCTTGTTAATTATTTGACTAACTTAGCACCTGCACAGCTTGGCATCGGACTTACTTTACATCTGTATTGCTTAACATCTGAACTGTTTAGTATGTGACTTGCTTAGCATCTGAGTAGCTTAGCATATCTTTAGCCTAACATCAAACCTGCTTAGTATGTAATTAGTTCAGCATCTAACTAATAGTCTGGTTTGTTTAACATCTGACTAGATTAAGGTGCGACTATGTTAATACCTGACTAGCTTAGCATCTGACATTGTGCAATTGACAAACTTTGGGTCTGACTTGCTTAGCATGTTTTGCTTAGCATTTGGTTAGCTTAGTATATGACTATTTTAGTATCTGACAAGCTTAGCATCTGTTTAGCTTTTATTTTCTTGAGCCACGCCCTGTAATTAATGAGTAGATGATCAGATATTTCCTTTTGCTCTGCGGTGCGTTCAGGGTCTTGTTTTATTGCGTTTAGTGAGGTCAGTCTGTGGTGCATTCGGGTGTCTGTCAGATATTTCTAGTCTAAGTCCATTAGACAGCTGTAGAGTGAAACTTGCTCAGTGTGTCCTCCTTCTATAAATGTGGATTCCTGCAGTCCATTAACTCACCATCATCTGTGTTTTTATTACTTTTTAAATCATTAATGAGGCTCTTACTGTGAAAACCGAAGTTCAGCTTTAATCAGCGGCTCTGCTCTCCTTCAGAATAAAAGCTCAAAGAACAAAAGGATTACTTTTGTTCCTCGCGCTCCAGTGTAACGGTTTTAATGATTTTAACGGCTTTAAAGCGGCCGTTCGGTGCCTCCGGTGTCTGCTGTAGGCTCCGTTAACACTCACCCGTTTCCCGGAGCTGTTCTTCTTCATGTCTCGGAGCTCCGCTACTTCAGCACTTTAACTCCGGTAACGCAGCGGCGGGAGGAGGCGCTGAAAGCGGCTTAAAGGCCGGTAAAGTCCGGCAGGGAGGACCGGAGCCTCCGCCTCACGCTGCGCTGCTCGGCTGCTGCCCCTCGGTGTAACTCTGCTCTCCGCCCCGCTGCTGTCTGCTGCCGCCGGGCTCCGCTGCACTCTGACCGGCCTCAGCCTCTCCGACGGTCGGTGTCCGGTTACTGCTCCTCCTCCCCCGGACTCCCGCTGCTCAGCGGCTCCTCGGCAGCATCACAGCGCCCCCATCCGGAAATAAACCGAACTCCATAAAGAACCGAACGTGTCTTGACCGGCTCTGTGTTTACACAACAAACAATTTCATTTTAGCTATATAAAATATAAAGTGTTTGATAAATATTTTTCCATCAGATTTTAAATCCAGTTTCAGTTTGTGAGCTTTCTGCTTCACAACAATTTTAAGGCTTCACTTTTATGATGTCTGCAGATGTTTCACTGAGCCAGTTAGCGGCCGTTTAGAGTAATCAGATTACTGATGATGTTCAATAAATTGTCCCTTGATGTACCGGATACGATCCCAACTCTGCAGATTTGTATTATTTTAGATGAATTTTGAATTATTTTTGGACAATTAAAAAAAATAGACAAGTTTCGATTTCTATTAGACATTTATGTGGTTTGTTGGACGTGAAGCTGCAGGAAGCTCTGCAAACCACCGTGTTACCTGAACCTAAACACAGAAACACTCTGATGGAGAAACCAGAAGCAAAGGGGAGGAGCTGCGTGATGTCTTCAAGGTGCAGCAGCTCAGGTGAACACAGAAGTTTCTATTTGTTTCAGTTACACACAAAATCCAGATGTGATTTGAAAACCTCGTGGGTGTGGTTCCAGATCAACAGCTGGGAGGTGGACTTCAGGTGAGCTCAGGTAAATAAAGGTGAAACATGTCTTTAGAGTTGCTCTCCTATCAGCAGACATCAAAACCTCACGTTCACATCAGCACCAAAACATCTAAAATACGGAATGATTTATTAAAATAAAATATGAAGTTAAGTTGTTTTCTAATCGTGAATCTGATCAATTAAGGGAAAGTTTCAGCTGCAGCCGTCAGGTCAGCAGGTTTTACTGTCTGCAGAGGTTCACACTGATCCAGGATCTGGATCTGGATCTGATGTGGATGTTGGCAGATGTTTAAAGGCTCAGATGTGACCTGGAGTCGAATCACAAACTGGGTCAGACAGACGGATTATCTACTGACACGCTGCATTAAAGGCACAAAACACGCAAACAACATCAACAACAACAGATCAGTCTGCAGCTTAATGTTCAATTAGAATCCTGATCTGATGTTTAATCAGTCAACACCTCCACAGAAACAGCAACACATCTCATACAAAGCACAACAAATGAGCACACAAAATGATACAAACAAAAACATTGACAAATAATAAACAATAAAAATTTAAATAGTAAAACCTGAAGGGTTAAAACAAAACAAAGAAAAACACAAACACAAATATTAAATAATAAAAAATCAAATGATTTAAAGATATATAATACAAGGAAATAACAATAATAATAACTAGAAATATTAATTTCAATAATAAAAACAAATATTAAAAACTTAAATATTGAAAACGAAACATAAAAAGGTGTTGGTTTTCATTTCGGCCAATTAAAACCATTAAAACCACATAAACATGCAGGACCTTGATTGTGGCACTGTGTCAGAAGTTGAAAGTACATTTACTTAAGTTCTGACGGTATGTTTACTCTAAGTATTCCATTTTAACTCTTCACTGCATCATTTTAATCCATTAGAAAATATATTTACTCACAAACAAATATTGAATTTCAATAAAAAATTGGAAAAATTAGGACGTTCTGAAACTTTTGACCAGGAGTGTAAATTATTGAAGCTTTCTTATGTGACATAATCTGTGATTTGAATTCAATTATTACAATAACTGCTTCTATTGTTATTTTGGTTTGTTTTGTTTCATGTTGCTTCACAGTTCCTCAGGTTTATAACATTAGAACATCAGAAAATCAACCTTTATTAGACCAACATCTGAGAGCTGACTGAGAACGCAGAGATGATTTTTTCAGATGTCAGAAGAACAGGAGCGTTTGATTCAGTAATCGGATCAGAATAAAGTGTAATTTTACTTCTGAAAGCTAAGGATTTAAAATATGAATTAAAACTATAAAAGAACGAAAAGACATAAAAAGCACAAAAACATTGAAAGAACATTTTTATTTTCTGTGTTTCAGCGTCACTGTGATTCTGTTGCTTTAGCACCCTGCAGCCGATTAATAATCACTAATTGATCAATAAGAGATCATCAATAACTGATCACGACCTAATCACGGACAAATCAATAGAAACTGATTATAACCCTGAAGCTGATCAACTGGACACAAATTCAGTTTTTAAACATCAAATTTTGACAAAACAGCTTCAGAAACTCGATGCAGTTAAAGCAGCAGAAATAAAACTACAACAATAAAATCAGAATTTACAGTGAACTGAGCAGCAGAAACAGCAGCTTTGTTCTGCGGAAGTCAAACCAAGTTCTAAAGTTCTGCCTTCTAAAAAACGAAACCATTTGTTAATTAAATCGCTCCAGCTGGTTTCTCAGTAAAACTGTTGTTGTTTTTTTGTTTTCAGAATCTTCATCTTTAAATCTGAACCTCATTAAATATTTGCTAATTCAATAATTGTTAGAAGTCCAACAGAAGACATTCTATGAAAGTAAAATCACAGACAATAAAAACGCGTTTCTGTCTGAAGTGTGTCTTCTTCAATCACATTTCAGATGAATGCTCCAGAACTTTTAGTTCCAGTTTTTGGAACTGATGTGAAGAACTTTTCAGGGAACTGAAGGTTCCTTTAGTTTGTTCTCTGTGCTTCAGTCTGAAGTTCTCTGAAGGTTAAAACAGAAAATACTAAGTGTTTATTAACTTCAGAACATGTTCTGTTGACATTCTCACTGTTGATCTCTGTTCCTGCTGAACGTCTTCGGTTTTTCCATCAGAAGGTTCCTTCTGTTGTCTTTGTGTCAAAGCTCAAAGAACAAAACTCACAAATGTATTTAGAAGAACTGGACACGGAATTACAGGATGGAACCTGAGATTCCTCCATGAGGTTCCTGTTCCCACAGAGCATGCTCAGTAGAACCCTCCACAGATCAAGAACCCGTAAAGATCAAGACTCCAAAGACTTTGGATCAGTTTATTCGATTTGATCTAAACTCAGACGTTCCACGCTGGTTAAACACATAGATCAGGTTCCCTGAGAATAAAAACACCTGTCTGTCAGCCCTTAACAAACCACAGAGAACAGTCTGCAAACACAGAACCTCTTGTTCTCACATTCTCACAGCCAGAGGCAGAATTTCCTCAAACATCAACAAGCTGAGTCGAAGAAACGTGAAGGAAAATGACACACAGTCAACAAGAACTTGATGAGGAACAAGAAGGACACAAAGATGGAAACCTAAAGGGAACACAATGAGAACCCATTAAAATATCCAGGGCATTGGAAGATAAAGAGAACATTAAAGGAACTTAAAGGGAAAACAAGAGAACACTGAGGGGACATCAACAGAAACTTTAACAGGAACACTGAAAAAACTTGAAGGCAACATTTAGGAAACATAAAGTGAACAACAAGGAAATGTTTTGAAAAGGGAACTTAAAGTAAAAAATAAGGGAACGTGAAGAGAACAACAAGGGAACATGAAGGAAGCATAAAGATAACATCAAGGTAATTTTAACTAAAAGATGACTGAACTTCAAGAGAACAATAAAGAAACACTAAGGGAACACAGGAGAGAAGTTGCACAGGAACACTGAAAGAAATATAAAGTGGATATGAATGAACATGATTAAAACATTTAGGAAACAGCAGGAGAACTTATATGGAAATTTAAACAGGAATACTAGCAGAACTTAGTGGTAACATGAAGAGAACATGAAGGAAACATAAAACATCAGGAAAGAGAACAACAAGAGAACATAAATAGTTAAGTTCAAAAGCAACCCTAAAAGAATTTTACACAAATATTAAGGGAACATCAAGGGAAAAATAAAGACAAGATTAAGGGAACTTAAACAGACCATCAAGAGAGCATGAAGGACAAGCTCAGGGACATTAGGGGAACATACTCTTGTTTGAACAGTGTTCAGACACGTTCTCAAGAGTCCACACACTTGGAACATGTGGAACATGTAGACTGTATGAGTTAAAGAACACACATGAATTTGACAAACACACATGAAGCTTGACATTCAGATAAACAGAACTAGCAGATGTTGTGTTTCATCTCTTCTGTCCTGCTGGGGGCGCTGCAGCTCCGTCACTTCCTGTTTTCACCACGTGTCCTTTAATCCGACCAGTCGTGCGCTCTCTTCCCACAACTTCTTTGCCGCCACATCGTCTCGTCCCTCCGGTGCCGTCTCCTTCTCTGCACAGTCACTGCAAACGTTTTATTGCTAAGAATTAACAATTTGGTAAAAACAGTGATAAAACTGGGTGTATTTTTCCCTGAGTGTGGTAAAGGCTTCGTTACCTTACAGACTAAACTCAGGGAAACCAGACTCCCCTCCCAACAGGTGTGTCTGTATTTAGCCCCTCCCACTCCTACCTGAAGTAGCGTCCAGAGCGTTCCTCGAGACCCGGCGTCACAGCGCAGAACACGGTGGTCTGACAGCCCTGCCACGGCGTCTTCATGAGCAGCAGCGACGGCAGCCTCAGCAGCGCCCCCAACAGGGGGAACCAGCCCTCCACGTGGCGACCCAGCTCGGTCCTGATCACACCGGGGTGGAGGGAGAACGATGACACGCCTGTACCTGCAGGACAGGTGAGAGTTCAGTCAGAGGGAGGGGTTCTAGGTGTGTCAGTTAGCTCAACAGTCAACCATGTTGCAGGTCTGATGTTCTGCAGGGAAGGGATAGTTAGACAACAGATAGAACACAATTTATCAGGTACTTATACTGCAGTCCTGAAGGTTCCTCTAAGAACCCTCAGGACGTATAAGTTCCTGTAAGGACCTTCAGGACTGCGATATAAGTTCCTGTAAAGACCTTCAGGACTGCGATATAAGTTCCTCTAGGAATCCTCAGGACTGTATTAAAAGTTACTCTCAGAACCCTCAAGACTGTAGTATAAGTTGCTCTAAAAAACTTCTGAACTGCAGTATAAATTCTTAAGTACTGTCATAGTAAAATATTTCAGTGCTGATGGAACCTGGTTGAACACAGGTCAGGTTTTAGGTTTTTATGAGTTTGGTCTCTGAATTTTGAGATCATTCATTGGACACAGTGGAACTAAAACTGTGGCGCTGACGGCAGCCGACCAATGACTGGAGCCAAAAACCAGTGATGTCACGATACAACAGGTACATACAAGAAAAACATTTGTTAGAATAAATGAAAGCATTTTAGAGAAAACAAATAAATAATGCATCATTTTTTAAATATCAGTGTTGATGCGTTTTCAGAATCACTGACTATTCTGCAGCAGCTGTGCTCCCAGTGAAGACATCAGCCCCGTTTTCAGTCACTGCTTAGTGTTTTCACTGTTTGGTGTTTTCAATTACTGTTTTGTATTTTCAGTCACTGTTTGGTGTTTTCAGCCACTATTTGTTGTTTTCAGCCACAATGTGTTGTTTTCAGTCACTATTTGGTGTTTTCACTGTTTTGTGTTTTGAGTCACTGTTTTGTGTTTTCAGTCAGTTTTTTTAAATTTTTTTTTACTGTTTGTAGATTCAGTGTTTGTAGAACCTGAGAGTCTGCGGGCGAGTTCTCTGGAGAATAGCACATTGGCCAGTTTGCTCTGCCTGTAGCTCTCCAGAGGACTGTAGGTTCTCTGGCTGAAAAACAAGTCATCAAAGTTGATGCGACCTGAAACACAAAGAAAACACAGAGACTGTAAAACAGTACCAACTAACACTTCAGAGGTCAGAGGTCAGAGGTCACACCTCCTCGGTGGGCAATGGACGACACGTTGACGACGCGGCTGGGGGCGGAGCTCTTCAGCTTCGGCAGCAGCAAATTGGTCAGCAAGAAGTGACCCAGGTGATTGACAGCCAACTGAGTCTCGAAACCGTCTTCTGTCAGCCATTTAGGACACATCATCACTCCTGCAGACAGACAGACAGTTTACAGACAGACAGTCAATCAATAATCATTTAACTAAACATAAAAACCCTGAACCAACATGTCCAACATTTTTCCTCAAATGTTACACACTGGAACTGATGTTTTTTCATACTGTAGATGTTAAAATAAGATAAACTTTATTGATCCCACAGTGGGGAATGTTCACCGTTACAGCAGCTCCAAGGAGAAAAAATAGTATAAAGGCAGTACAGAATAAATAAAAACACACAGTGCAAAAACACAGAGAACATTATATACACAGAAGATTTTTTTTAAGAAGACCAGAGATGGTGGAGGTGAAGGAGGTGAGGGGGAGGGGGCTAGCAGGCAGGAGGAGCTGGAGGCAGGCTGGACAGTTTGAACTATCTCCATGATTCTTCTCCTGACTTTTTCTCTCTACTCTGCTCAGCAGCTGCAGAAAGATGTTTCACCATGCTGAATGTATCTTCCAACAACATGCTCCTCTGTTCACCGTTTCTGAGCCTGCTGCATTTACTTTATTGATCCGATTGGTTTGACTTTCCTCTCTGTGGAAACACTGCCTGCAGTTCACCTGAAAACTGTTGGTCACAGCTGAGTCAGTCCTGGAGAATCAGAACCAGGAGGAGGAAGGTTCTAGTTTTATAGGATCTGTTTATTTTTGGAGAATTTTTAAATGAGACTTGTAAAATAGTGTTTCCAGCTGATGAAATGTGTCATATTAGTGATTTTTTTAAAAAGAAAAAATGTGTTTTAAACCCACTGACTAGTTCTGATGTTCAGTCAAAGTGTAAAGCTTTATATAAATATTAATGCAGACAGGTAGACAGACAGACAGGCACACAGACAGATGAGCTCACCTGCATTGTTGATGAGGATGTCCAGTCTGTCTTCACTGTCCAGGAAGTCTTTGGCGAACTGTCTGACGGAGTAGACGGAGGCCAGGTCCAGGTGTCTGATCACCACATTTCCGTTCCCCGTCGACCGGCGAACCTCCTCGGCCGCCTGCTCTGCCCGGGTCAGGTCCCTGCACGCCATCACCACCCGGGCCCCTAGTCAGCAAAACAAACGCACCTGTTTCAGGTGTTCTTGCAGCTTCTTTAGCCTCAGTTTGCAGCAGTTTCTCTGAACAGACTTCAGAGCGTCTGTATGGCCTGAGCGGAGGTCAGAGGTCACAAAGATTCTCAGAGAGGCTGAAACCCTCTGAGCCGATTATTAGGATTAACACCGTTCTGCGCGTCTGACGGCAGGAATTACAGCCACCAAATGAAGACCTAAAGACAACCTCATCAGCAGAACAGTAATAAAAGTTAAACTGAGAAACTGGGGAGCAGAATTAAATAATGAATGTGGAATCTGCAGGTTGTGGATCCTGGATGGAGACTGATGGATCTGTAGAGTCTCTTCATATCAGCTGATGGTTGTCGGCTCATTAGATTCTGGTGCTCCTGAAGATCCTTTCAGGTTTTCAGGTACATTTAAGAATCTCTCATAGTTTCTGATTTCAGGATGTGACTCAGAGCAGTAGTCATGAAGGAAGAGGGCTGCAGTGAACAGGTGTGTCTACAAGTGTGTCTGCAGGTGTGGTATGTGCTGGAACCAGAACCTCTTCCAGCCATGTCTCTGCTCGTCTCTTTGCCGATGCCGGTGTTCGCTCCAGTTATCAGAACCGTCTTCCCATCCAGACGAACCGAACAGCGACATACTCCACCTGCAATCCACTTCCTCAGCACCGCCATACCTGCACACACACAGCAGTTGTTACCATAGAAACAGCAGGTAATGTGGATGTTTACCATCACTCCTAAAATATCTCCTGCTTTATCATCTGTTTTCTCTAAATGAAGCCACAATTTATTAAATGAAAATCATGATGTGTTAAAGGAGAAGTGAAACCAGCGATGGAGACAATAAACTCATCAGAAACATGTTCACTGAATGAACAGATCAAGTGAGAATTGGATTGTTTTCTCAGACTTGTATTCAATCAGTCTCCCCAAGGAGTTGCCCTCTGCTGACTGTTAGAATGAATGCAAGTTTTAGGAGATGACATGCATCATTTACATCCAGCCTGATTCTCTTTACCAAAGAAGTACAAACACTGAAAGAATTTGCATGATTTTTATTTCAGATACAGTTTCTTCTCTTCCTAAACATGTCATGATCAATCTACAGGCTGTTCTGTATGAGAAAGAATTTACAATAATCTAACTTTGAATGTTTTTTGATTTTCTTAGAACAAATAGACCATGTTATTTCATCTTTTGTTTTTGGTTTAAAATAAAAAATTTAACAAGCTGCATGATTTTTGTTTTAGGTTTCCAGATGACAGAATGGAATTGCCTTGAAAAAGAGAAATCAAAAATGGTGACGGAGTTGGTTTTAATTTTCCTTTGTGAACTTCCTAGTTTTTGAAAGGTGCAACACAAATTAAAACTATTATGACTGGTATTAACTAAAGAGCTGAAATCTTCTTCTATTGCGTGCAGACTCGTTTAACACTTCATTAAATCCAGTTTTATCGGTGAGCTTCTTGTCGTCTTCAGCTCCACATCTTGGAAACAGAATAGAAACAGAATACGCAAAGTTATTGATCAGAAATTAGATGTGAGTTCTTACAGATCAGAGTGACTCCCAGCAGAGCTCCACTCCTCAGCAGCAGCCTCCCCCAGCCCTCCTCCCCCACACTGGGGTCTGGTCCACCGCCATCACCGGCGCCGCCTCCACCGGGCCATGGCAGCACCAGGAATCCTCCCGGAGCTGCTGCCTTCATCCTGTAGGTCCAACTAGACTGAGAGCGACACAGAGACGGAGACTGAACAGTACAGATTAACAGATTACAGCAGATTATGCACCACAGGTTGATTTGAGAAACACACTGCCCCCTACAGGCAGCGACAGGAACACAAATTGTGAGATTTGGACTGGTGGTAAAAATTTCAAGTTTGAAGTAAGAAAATAATCATAAGACCAAATGGTAATGAAAATAGTAGCGTTTTGCTGGTCAAGACCTCAGAAATACTACAGTAGGGTGCTAAAATAGCTCAGCTGGTTGAGGGGGCAACCCATAAGCAGGGGCTATAGTTCCCAACGCAGTGGTCATGGGTTCAAATCCAGCTAGTGACCCCTTTGCTGCAGGTCCTTCCCCCATTCTTCTACCAATGTTTGCTGTCTCTCTCCATTGTCTCATATAATAAAGGCCATAAAAAAGAAGAAATGCTATGGTGCAAAAATACTTGTATACTAGTGAAAGCTCTGCATTCAGAAAATAAAAACTAGAGGTATTGTCATAAAATTGTGATAAGTGTGCCATTATTTATTATATTGGATTTATTTAACTGATGCATTTTTCTTTTCTAAATTAATCTAAACCTAAATAAAGAAAACTAACTCAATGTCAGGATTTCCATATCTTACATTAACAATAAACCTTCCCCCTGTAATTTCTCTAATTAGAAAATATGGTTGTGTTACTGTTCCGCTTTCTGTGTTTTTATTACCAATATTACTTTATTTACAGTCAGATGTCCTTTTAAATTTTCTCCAATGCGCCATCACATACATTTGCATATAGAGGTGCTCTAATGAGACAATCAAACATTAAAATTATTTTAAAGTCCAACATATCAAACATGTGTTGGCTCTGGCTTCTTAAATGTGCACATTGTTTTTGTTTGTCATGTGTGAACATAGACTGTGTAATAAAGATTAAATAGAAGATAAGAAATATTATTACACAGTCTGTGTGTGACTTCACTCTCTTTGGATTTATGGATGGATTTTGATTGACGTCAGGCTGGGACATGGTGAAAAAAATAGATTTTCTTTGCAATGTTTGACTTTTTATAGACAAACTGATTATTTGGCTAACACATAAAATAACTGAAATCATTTGGTAATAATAAAACAGTTCCAGCTGTAGTTGTAAAACTGTATACAACCAGATTGTTTGTCTATTAGTTTGTTAATAAAGGAGCGCACTCTGACTGTTTTATTATTTTTGGTTCAGTATTTGTTGAAAAAGGTCAACTGATTCTAACTGAGTTTCAGATTAATAATTAATTTTAAAATTTTAAACAGCAGAAACTTTAATTCATTAAAATCATTATCTGGTCAACTTTTATACATTTTGTTTTAAAATTAATTACTCGACTGATCGATAAAATAATTGTCAGGTCATTTGACAATTAAAGAAGCTGTTTATTGTGTATCAGCAGATTGTTTGGATGTCAGTGTATTAATTAAGACAGTCCGTCTGTTTCATTATTTCAGTTCAGTGTTTTTTAAAAGTTGAACTGACTCTACTTGAACTCTGGTTAATTTAGTATTTGTTGTTTAATGAGACAAACAGCAGAAAAACTTCAGTTATTGAACCTTTATTTTGTAATCGTTATCACTTTTTGCCTTTGGAGTTCAGACCTGACGTCACTAGGCTCCGCCTCTTCACAAAACAACAAAAACAAAATGGCGGCATGTCCCCTGAACGCCTGCTGTTTTTGTGCCTCCAGGTCTCGGTTCTGACCGCCCAGTGAGTCTGCCGGTGCGGCTCTGCTTCTTGTCTCGTCAGTGAGGTTCACCAGAGCATTATCGGCCGCTGCGGAGTGTTTTACTGCCTCCAGTCTGAAAACCCGCGGCGCAGAGCTGTACTTCTAGAACAATTTCTAACGACCAATCAGAGGCAGCGCTGCCTGAAGTGGAAGTTGCGTAACATCCTTGCGGGCCAATCTGCGGCTCTGACTCGGACAGTTGGGGGAAGGCCCGCCCCCTGCTATCGAACCGGAGCGCGCCTGGAGAAGAACCGAGCAGCTAAGAACCCGTCCGAGGCTCTCCGGCAGCAGGTAAGATCCTCCCGGTCCGGCCTGGCTCGGCCCGGGTTACCACTCAGACCCGGTACACCAGCAGCCCGGGAGCCTCATGTGTGGAGCAGCGAGCTGCTGCCGGCGGGGCGGTGCAAGGCAGGCAGGCGAGGAATCAAACACACCGTGGCGGGCTGAGATGGGCACCACGTCCGCTCTGTGCTCACCGTGACCCGGTGCAACCGGTTTACCGGGGCTCTCTGACGCTTCTGTGCCTTCCGGAGGAGAAGTTTGCTCCAGCCGGGACAGACGCGCTTCCGACGGGTTTAAAGATACACAAAGCTGTAGAGCAACACCCCAGCGGCCGTAGTTGGTACTGCAGACCTGAGGCCATTTAAATCCAACTTTATTGAGCTCTGCGGGACAAACGCTGAATAAAGTTTAGTTTAAACCAAAACATCAAGATGCCATATGTTCAGTTCGTTTTACTCTTAGATTCATTAATCATATCAGATTCATTTATCATATGATAAATGATTGGAGCTAAAACCAGCAAATGTACTATATATATATATATATATATAATATAATTTTATTTATTTATTTATTTATTTATTTATTTATTTATTTTTTTTTTTTTTTTTCCAATTGATTATCAAAATTCTATATGTTAAACATTACATTTATAATGTCCAGATTTTATATAAAATGCTGCTGGTTGTCCACTAAAGAAACAGCCTGTGTGTATAAAGCTGCAACTACTGACTGTTAATGTAATCACCAACTCTTCTGACATTAATCAGTTTGAAATAAATAAAAACAGTCTAAATTCCATGATTTCAGCTTTTTCAGTGTGGATATTTTCCGGTTTCTTTCCTCCCCTATGACAGTAAACTGAAGATCTTTGGACAAAACAAGACGTCAGTCTTTGAGTCCAAGTGCTGCTTCATGTAATGAAGGTCATGTGATAAGCTAGAAAGCTGCTCAATAGACCCTTGGTCTGTTTCCTGGAACAATTCAGCCTTTCAGGCTACTCACATTTTGTTTTATGATGATGAGGATGTAGGTCAGAGATCATCTATTGGTTCTTCTGGTGGTTTCCATAGAAACATGGATACAGAGCTGTTTATGGAGTGTGAGGAGGAGGAGCTGGAGCCATGGCAACAGGTGGACGACAGCGTGGAAGAAGACGAGATGGACTTTATGGACAACTACGGCGAGCCAGGTGAGACATACAAGTGATCTGCTGTCTGAGTGTCTGTCCTCAGTGACTGAATCCTCTCAAAGACTTACTCTGTGTTGTCTGTTTCATAGTGGAGGATTTGCCGTCTCCTCTTCCTGCCTCTGACACTCCGCCCCCCAGGACTCCTCCACCCATCACACCTGCTCCAACAGGTATCTGTGTGTGAAACAAAGAGACGCAAAACAACAATGTGACACAGTGAAACACTAAAAGGACAAAAAGATGTAAAACCAGCACTAATAGATGCAAAAAGTAATTTTTTTGGTCCTCAGCTTCAGGTAAATGTTTGTTTATTGGTCCTCAGCCTCCCCTCCTGTGCAGATCATCTCGTCCTCTGTAGCTCCTCGTCTTCCCTCCATCATCACCACCTCCACCACCCGCCTCCGTGCTGCCTCCTCACCTGCTGTCTCAGCTCCGCCTCTGGTGGCTCAGGCTCCACCCCTCATCCTGACGCAGACGGCAGGTGGAACGTTTCTCCTCCCAGCAGCCCCTGGAACCGGCAATGCCCAACCTATCCTCCTGACCACACAGGTACAGAAAACAAACGCACTCTCTGTTTCATACTGACTGCGTTCAATTTATTGATCAATCGATCAGATCAATCAATTGAACTGATAAATCATTTTTGGATCATAAATATTAAACTGCTTCTGAAATGTTAAGATCAGCTGAAAACACTGTTGAAGAATATAAATATGTCATGTGAATGTGATCTCACTCTGGGGTTGCTGTGAAGTCACTGTGAGGTCATGTGTTCCCAGGGCTTCCCAGTGATGAACTCTGGCACTCCTCTGCTGCTGAACCTGCAGGGTCAGACGGTGCAGCCACTCACTCTGATCCAGTGTAAGTTACCGACGGCCACACCCATCGATCGATCAGAAACCTGATCGGATCATTGATCCCAGCTGGTGTGTTGTCTCCACAGCGCCATCACTCAGTCAGCTGGTCCGGCCTAGTGTAGGTGTGTCCCCCGTCCTCCCCCAGGGTCAGACCGTCCAGACTCGACCGACCGCCATGCAGCTGCCTGCCACGCTGACCATCCGAACTGGCACGCAAGGACCTGGTCAGAGAGCCGCAGTCTGAGGGGGCGGGGCTTTAGGCGGCCACTCGCACTGACTCACTGACTGATGTTCTTGTTTACAGTTAACCTCCAGGTGACGCAGGTGGGCAGAGCCAGCACCCTGAAGCTCGCAGGTGCCCCGGCCCTCCCCTCTGGTTCTGCCAATGGAGTCACCAGAGTCACCACGTTCAGCAGCGGTACGAGCCACCACTGATCAGTACACCAACACTTTGATCACAGAACGCTCCAGACTGAGTTCTACTGTCTGTATTCTGATGGAACCAGCTCAGTCCCAGTTTTAATACCAACGAACTGATCATCAGATACTCACTGATACTGAAGAAGTCAACTAGGGATGTTTTCTTAATTACGTGTCACAATAATTAAAAACTAAACACACAAAATACTTTAATATGAAAGAATGAAACTCTGTTTACTTGGATACAAACCTGCAGGTTCATGAGTTCATGTGTTTCAGACAAACTGATGGACTCTGAGGAGAAAATCATGAATCTGTTGTCTGAAACATCAGCCCAGAACAAATGAACACTGTGATCAATTAGTGTTATTGATTAATCCATTATTGATTGATATTGTTGCTGGGTTTGGAAATCAAAATTAATTAGCATCCACAACACTGTGTGAACAACAAACAAAGGATGCATTTAAAAGCACCTTAATGGGATCACTACAAACCCAGATCAAAGTGAATGCATTAAGTTTCTGTGTTATCTGGTCTCTCAGCTCCTGGCTCCACCCCCTCCGTCATCATGACGCCCACCGTGACCTTGGCGCCGACCTCCAACTCTCCGAGGGTGGTGATGAGCGTGGAGGAGTTCTACTACGGAACCTACAAAGGCGACCTGAGTCTGAGGAAGCCCCTCCCACTGGGCATCAAAACCTCCACCTTCACCTGCCAGATCTGCATGCACCTGGCAGAGAACAACCTGAGGTGTGACCACCAAGCACCTGAACACACCTCAACATTTAAAGACATTTAAATACACCTGAACATGCCTGGACTGCTGGATGTCAGTGTTGTCTGTGTTAACCTGTGTGTGTGTGTGCGTGCGTGCGTGCGTGCGTGCGTGCGTGTGTGTGCGTGTGTGTGTGTGTGCATGTGTGTGCGCGTGCCTGTGTGTGTGTGTGTGTGTGTGTGTGTGTGTGTGTGTGTGTGTGTGTGTGTGTGTGTGTGTGTGTGTGTGTGTGTGTGTGTGTGCGCACGCAGGTTGATGCAGCACATGCTGCAGCACTCGGAGCTGCTTAGTGGAGGAGGAGACGATGAGAGGAAGTGCTGCAGGTACTGTTACCGACAGTTCTCGTCTCCAGCTCAACTGCAGAGCCACCAGGAGCAGGTGCATGGCCCCACCCTCTCCTCCTGTAAGAACCACACCTGCTCACACACCTGAGAAACGCATCACAAGAGAGTGTTTGTGGACTTGTTGGTCCTGACTATAGACTGTTTGATCTCAATTTGAAGTTCATCTTTTCAAGATCTGACTCTGGTCTCACTTGTCCCTCTTTCAGGTATGTGTCGTATTTGTGAATGGGCGTTTGAGAACGAGCCGGCCTTCTTGAACCACATGAAGTCAAACCACAAACCGGGTGAGATGCCGTACGTCTGCCAGGTGAGTCTGACCTCTGACTTCCGTTGGTGCTTGTTCTCAGGTGTCAGTCTTAACTCAGGTGTGACAACGTTTCTTGCAGGTGTGTTCGTATCGCTCGTCCTTCTACTCGGACGTCCTGCAGCACTTCGCTAGCTTCCACAGAGAGTCTCGCTTCCTGCTGTGTGTGTTCTGTCTGAAGGTGACCAGAAACCCAGTCAGCTACCAACAGCACCTGCTCCGACACCAGGTAACACACCTGTTCAGACACCAGGTAACACACCAGGTAACACACCTGTTCAGACACCAGGTAACACACCAGGTAACACACCTGTTCAGACACCAGGTAACACACCTGTTCACACACCAGGTAATGACTTGTTGCTTGGTTGATTGTTATTCCATTACAATACTTTAATTGATTAAAAACATATTAACTGATGAGACAGAAGATGAGACACCTGCCTGTAGATCAACTGTAGTGCCTGTTTGTTCCAGCAGGTGGAGCCTCTTACTGTGTAATGAGATGGAGTTACAGTCAGAATGACCAAAATCAGAGACAAAACATTGTTTTGATTATTGTTTTTACAAAAATGTGAAAACCTTGAACATGTCCAGAACAATAAATGTTGTCTCCACATGCTACAGATAACTATTTAACTATTTTCCCGTTTCCAGCCTCTACAAACTTTCTCTAAATTCTTTATGATTTTACATCTTCTGGATGTTTATTTTTTATCTATTTGTTTATTTTTAATATAAAGTACCTTTCAAACCTGAAAGTTAATTTACAATTTATTAACCTTTTTTTTTTTACTTTAACCGTGCTTCAAATTCCTTGTGTAACTGAGCTGATTTTATACCCAATAATAAGTGTCAGTGTCAGTATTTAATTGATTATTGATTGAAAACATGGTCGACTGTCCGTTAAGGAACCTGTTAATTAATTACGTCTCTGGTTAAACACCTGGACAGTAATTCCTTGGTTTTAATTCTGTCCTCTGTGTCTCAGATAAACCAGGCCTTCCACTGCAACCGCTGTCGGCTTCAGTTCATCTTCCTGAAGGACAAAATGCAGCATAAATTGGAGAGCCATCGCAGCTTCCGCCGACCTGCTCAGCTAGAGGGACTGCCGCCAGGGTCAAAGGTCAGCCCTGCCCCTCCTCCACACCTCCAGCCATTACATCAGCTCACCGTGTGTTAATGCTTTAGCCACAGCATCGTTCGTTATTATTGGTCCGTGTGTCTCCAGGTGACCATCCGGACGTATGGGAAGATCCGGCCAATAATGACATCAGCAGGGAGCCGCCTCCTCCAGAGCCCCGTCTCCATCATCCAGCCAATCAACATCAAGACAGAGGTGCAGAAGTCACCAATCCAGAGGAGCCACGTGATCTCCAAATCACCACGATCCCCACCCAAGAGACCAATCAGCCGCACCCGAGTCCATGTCAACAGGTAAGTCCAGGTGAACAGGTGAAAACTGTGATGTTTGTCCAAAAGGTGGCGCAAGAGGACAGATCATGTTGTGACCTAAGTCACAAGTATTTTGTCTCTGTTCTACTGTCATGCGTTCCACTTTCAGGTGTTCTTTTCAACTGTCAGATGTTCTGTTCTACTGTCAATGTTTTGTTTTCATGTCAGGCGTTCTCCTCTCAGGTGTTCTACTATCAGGTGTTCTACTGTCAGGCGTGTTCTGTCAGGTGTTTTGTCCTACTGTCAGATGTTCTACGATCAGGTGTTCCACTTTCAGGTGTTCTTTTCAACTGTCAGATGCTCTGTTCTACTGTTAGTGTTCCTTTCTTCTGTCAGGTATTCTAGGTGTTCTTCTGGCAGATGTTCTACTATCGGGTGTTCTACAGTCAGGTGTTCTACTGTCAGGTGTGTTCTGTCAGGTGTTTTGTTCTACCGTCAGATGTTCTACAATCAGGTGTTCCACTTTCAGGTGTTCAACTGTCAGATGCTCTGTTCTACTGTTAGTGTTCTTTTCTTCTGTCAGGTGTTCTACAATCATGTGTTCTGCAGTCAGGTGTTCTGCAGTCAGGTGTTCTACTGTCAGGTGTTCTACTGTCAGGTGTTCTACTGTCAGGTGTTGTACTGTCAGGTGTTCTACTGTCAGGTGTTTTGTTCTACTGTTGGGTGTTCTACGATCAGGTGTTCAACTATTAGATGTTCTACTGTCAGGTGTTCTACTGTCAGGCGTTGTTCTGTCAGGTGTTTTGTTCTTCTGTTGGGTGTTCTATGATCAGGTGCTCTACTTTCAGGTGTTCTACTTTCAGGTGTTCAGCTGTCAGATGTTCCACTGTCAGATGTTCTCCTGTCAGGTGTTTTGTTCTACTGTCAGGTGTTCTACTGTCAGGTGTTCTCCTGTCAGGTGTTCAACTGTGAGATGTTCTCCTGTCAGGTGTTCTATTGTCAGATGTTCTACTGTCAGATGTTCTACTGTCAGGTGTTCTACTGTCAGGTGTTCTACTGTCAGGTGTTTTGTTCTACTGTTGGGTGTTCTACGATCAGGTGTTCTACTTTCAGGTGTTCAGCTGTCAGATGTTCTACTCTCAGGTGTTCTACTCTCAGATGTTCTACAATCAGGTGTTCTACTGCCAGGTGTTCTACTGTCAGGCATTGTACTGTCAGGCGTTTTGTTCTACTGTTGGGTGTTCTACGATCAGGTGTTCAACTATCAGATGTTCTCCTGTCAGGTGTTTTGTTCTACTGTCAGATGTTCTCCTGTCAGGTGTTCTACTGTCAGGTGTTCTACTGTCAGGCGTTGTTCTGTCAGGTGTTTTTTACATGGAACCGTTCCCTCCCTCTGCAGGTCAGGCGATTCAGACCAGGTGGTGTGCTTGGAGTGTGGAACCGAGGCGTCGGACTTCTCGGCCCACTATCCAACCCACGTCCACTGCCTGCTGTGTCCCTACAGCAGCTGCTGCTCCAGAGCCTACGCTGCCCACATGATCCAGTAAGAACCAATCGACATCATTGATCACTGATTGATTAGAACTCAGACAGATTCAGCTGATCGATCCGTGTCTGATGTTCTCTGATTGCAGCCACCACGTTCCACGATCCAAAGACAAAGTCCTGCCCCTGCACAGACTGCCCCCTCCCTGGTGAGAACCAATCAGCATTATTGATCTGATCAGTTTTCAGTCTATCAAGTCTGTCGCCTCCCTGAGGTTGTGTCTCTTCATAATGTTGTGTCTCTTCATACTGTTGTGTCTCTTCATGTTGTTGTGTCTTATCATGCTGTTGTCTCTTTATGTTGTTGTGTCTCTTCATGCTTTTGTCTCTTTATGTTGTTGTGTTTCTTCATGCTGTTGTGTTTCTTCATGTTGTTGTGTCTCTTCATGCTGTTGTCTCTTTATGTTGTTGTCTCTTCATGCTGTTGTCTCTTTATGTTGTTGTGTCTCTTCATACTGTTGTGTCTCTTCATACTGTTGTGTCTCTTCATGTTGTTGTGTCTCTTCATACTGTTGTGTCTCTTCATACTGTTGTGTCTCTTCATGTTGTTGTCTATTCATGTTGTTGCATCTCTTCATACTGTTGTCTCTTCATGTTGTTGTGTCTCTTCATACTGTTGTGTCTCTTCACACTGTTGTGTCTCTTCATGCTGTTGTCTCTTCATACTGTTGTGTCTCTTCATACTGTTGTGTCTCTTCATACTGTTGTGTCTCTTCATGTTGTTGTGTCTCTTCATACTGTTGTGTCTCTTCATGTTGTTGTGTCTCTTCATGCTGTTGTGTCTCTTCATGCTGTTTTGTATCTTGCAGTGTGTTCCTGCTGCGGTGTTCTCAATGTGACTTCAGGCCTCAGACTGCTGATCAGATGGCCGATCACCTGCTAGAAAACCCGGATCACCACAGCGCCACCTGCTACCCCCGGAGTAAGACTGCACCACAACACCCACACAACAATGACACAATAACACACATACACCTGAGGTCAGAGGTGATTTATCGACCTTCAGGGCGGAAACACAAACAGAACCTCGTACAGAATCCTGACGTTCTCTGGGTCAGTCTGAGTCAAATCAGACAGAATCAGGAAACATGTTCCTCCACTGTCTCAGATCCTGTTTCCTTATTTGTGATTTGGAACCCAACTAAGTTCTCTAAAATATTTGGTTTGAATTTTGAGAGCTTCAAGTTGTCAGATCTGTGCTTTCAGTGTTTTCCCCATCAGAAATTGGTGTTCATAGGGGTCTAGATGTTGGTGTTGTATGTGCAGAGTTACAAGCTGCTTCATGTTGTCAATTTTGTGTGAAATGTGGTAACATATGAGGCTGATTTTGCCTTATATCAACATATATACACTTTCAAGTTTCAAGTCAAAACAGGCTACAACTGGAACCTTCTGTTGTCAGACTTTCCACACATCAGATACTACTGATGTTAGAGCCTCAAACGTTGGTGAAATGTCAACCAAAGACTGTATTTTTGTGGAAATGTGGATCCTTCCAGACATATACACTTGCATCAGGCACAAGACCACTAAAGTCTGAACATTTCAAGATCATATAATTAAAGAGGTGTCCTCTGCTGGATCCATTCAATCATTGTGACCTGATGAAACTATTCTGTCTGTTCTTACCATATTTCATGGCTGTTAGTTTTATTTCTGGAGATACTGAACGCCAAAAATGGCTTCACAGATCTCTTTGCTTTGATGAAAATGCAGAAATTGTCAGGTCTGAAAACATATGAAATTTTCAAAATATTTTCCAGAACCAACTTTTGGATCCCAAATACCAAATCAGTAAATGTAACATTTTTCCTCGATTCTGCCTGATCTGACTCAGCTGCCTGGCATTCTGGATGTTCTTGCCTGTTCTCTTAAATCAGACATTTCCTGGGTGGAGTCTAGAACAGATTCTCCTGTGACAGCATCCAGCTGTGCAGCCAAAATAAACAGAAGTGACCAGAAGAAAGGGTCAGAGGAGGCGTAAACAGCAGGAACAATGTGTTTATACAGAACAGGAAGTTTGTCAGGCTGATTAACCACAATCTGAACCCTCTGAACTCCGACTGCTTCCTGAAGGGAGTTGTCTCTTCTTGGTCTGTTTTTGTCTCCCCTCTGTCGTTTTGTATCATGTTTTGGTTGAGTTGTGTCTTACTTTTTATTTTGTCTCCATATCTTACAGATATTTTACGTTTTTACAACCTGTACAAACTTTTTCTCTCTGCTCTGCACATCACCTGTAGAAAGATGATTTACCATTCTGAATGTACACTCCTGGTCAAAAGTTTTAGAACGCCCCAGTTTTGCCAGTTTTTTATTGAAATTCAGGCAGTTCAAGTCCAATTAATAGCTTGAAATGGTACAAAGGTAAGTGGTGAACTGTCAGAGATTAAAAAAAGGTAAGGTTACCCAAAATTGAAAAATAATGTACAGTTCAGAATTATACAAAAAGGCTTTTTTCAGGGACCAAGAAATGGGTTTAACAACATGAAGCTGTTCTGCAGCAATGGAGGTGGATCAAGCCTTGAAAGTTGGTGCTACCAAATCCTGCAAGTGTCTCAACTTTTCTTGATTAGTTACAACCCCCTCTGTCTGCATAAAAGTAGTGCTGGAACACACTGTGGCACTATACCCTCAAGAGCATTATTTGAATGGTATTGTACTGCTGAAAGCAGTGTGTTGCTATGAAAATGGTGAGGAAAAGGCAATTAACAATAGAAGAGAGACAGACCATCATAACACTTAAAAATGTAGGTCTTTCCTACAGAGAAATTGCAAAGAAAGTCAAGGTGTCAGTGAGTACAGTTTTCGTCACCATCAAAAGACGCTCAGAAACTGGGGGAAACTCTGACAGGAAGAGGTCTGGAAGACCCAAAGCCACAACAGAATCAGAAGACAAGTTTGTGAGAGCCAACAGCTTGGTGATAAACGGCTCACAGGACAACAGCTTCAAGCACAGCTTAATAGTGGTTGCAGTAAGAAGTCTCAGTTTCAACTGTGAAGAGAAGACTTGGAGTTGTAGGTTTGACAAGTCGAGTTGCAGCAAGGAAGCCATTGCTGAGACGTCAGAATAAGAAAAAGAGGCTCGTCTGGGCCATGAAACACCACCAATGGACCACTGAAGACTGGAAGAAGGTATTATGGACTGATGAATCAAAGTTTGAAATCTTTGGTTCATCATCCAGGATTGTTTTTATGCCATAAAGCAGGCGAAGGGATGGTTCCTCAGTGTGTTACATAAACTGTCAAACATGGAAGAGAAAGCCTGATGGTCTAGGGCTGTTTTGCTGGATCCAGGGTCGGTGACTTCAGGTACCCTGAACCAAAACGGCTACCACAGCATTCTGCAGCACCGTGCAGTACCCTCTGGTATGTTCCTAGATGGTCAAGGGTTCATCCTAGAGCAAGGTCAAAGTACTTTATTAATCCCGAGGGAAATTACAGGATAAGATAATGACCCAAAACATAAGTCCAAGCTATTCCAGAACTACCTTAGGAAAAAAGAACAAGCTGGAAAGCTTGAAAACGTGGAGTGGCAGTACAGTCTCCAGAATTAAACCTGATGGAGCTGGTTTGGGATGAACTGGACAGAAGAGTGAAAGCAAGGCAACCTACAAGTTCCACACATTTATGGGAACTTCTGCAACAGAGTTAGGAAGAACTTTCTGAAGAATATTTGATTTCCATTGTGGAAAGAATGCCATGAGTGTGTTCAGCTGTGCTATCCACCAAAGGCGGCTACTTTGAGTTTAGAATAAACGTTTTGATTACATTTTGGTTTCTAAATTGATTTTTTTTAACTTCATTTTTTATTTGTTATATGTTTTCATTTATAATGAGACATTAACATGCATAATTTCCAATAAAAAGCTGGAAAAATTGGGGTGTCTAAAACTTATGATTGGTCGTATATCTTCTTGTAGAACTTCAAGAACCAAAACAACTGTCCATTTGCCTTTTACTGAAGCCCCTAGGAATTTTCTGTAAAAACATTGTTTTGACAAGCAGTAGACTTTTTGAGGACGGACAACATGCCTTTGTAACAGATTTTGGGGTTCAGAGGGTTAATATTGGTTGATTATTCAGTCCCTATTTACTCCTGACAGAACGTCTACTGTTGCTGAGTGCAAATTTTTGTTTGTGCTGAAATCTGATTCAAACCTTCCTGAAACACTCACATGCTTATGATCATCACAGTATTTAGCTTTAGTATTGATTTTGTTCAAAACGACTGTTCAAGTTGTTAAAACCTGTCCCTTGTTTTTCTTTCAGCCTACACCGAACTGGACATTCAGTTCTGCCACAATGAAGAGCTGAGTTCTGCAAAGGATAAGAAACCCGAGCAGGACCAGGACATACCTGATGACTCCTGGAGGTCAGCAGACTGTTGGAAACAGTCGGTAGAGAGCAGCAAATCCTCCATCCTGCCCTTCACGGAAACCAGCGGTCCAAACCACTGGCTATCCAGGAACAGCGATGCCATAGACTTCTTCAACCTGCTCTTCCCGTCAGCGCTCATCGAGCTCATCACCAAGGAGACCAACTCCCATGCTAAGACCTGCCAGTTCCTGGACGTCAGCTATCCAGACTGGGTCCCTGTCACCACCCATGAAGTCAAACGCTTCATCGGCCTAGTGATCCTGATGGGGATCCAGAACCTGCCCGACCCGTCGCACTACTGGTCCTGGAATCACTATGACAACAACTGCACCTTCTACCGTGCCATGAGCTTCAAGCGCTTCAAGCAGATCGCTACCAACATCCGCATGGGAAGCTTCGCCACCAGCGAGTACTGTGGCACGGGCAACCCTGGTGACTCGCTCCACATCTTTAGGCCAATGCTGGACATCATGAGCGAAGCCATGTGGAGCACCTACCAGCCGAACTGCTGCCTGACCATTGACCGAGCGCTGCTGCCCAGCCTGGAGGAGGAGAGTTCCCACCTGAAGGGAAACCCAAAAACGCAGCCTCAGGTATGGCTGCTCTGTGATTCCAAGTCTGGCTACTGCCACCGCTTCTTCATCCAGGTGGGGCAGAAGGTGGGAGAGGAGGTGGGTGTCACAGTGGTGCCAGAGCTGGTGAAGGGTCTGGAGGGCAAACACCACCAGCTCTACCTGGCCAGTTCACTCACGTCAATCCCGCTCATGCAGAAGCTCCTAGATCAGAACATTTATGCTTCCAGCTCCTTCCCTCCACCTAATCCCATCCTGCCCCGGGAGTTGTGGGATGAAGGCCAGCTTGAGAAGCCTGGAGACTTCCTGCAGAGGCAGTGTGGCCCCCTGTTGGCCACGCGCTGGAGGGACACCAAGGAGATGGGCTGTCTTTCGACGAACGCAGCACCAGGTGAAGCCGACACTGTTTGGAGGCGGTCTCAGACCAAAGTGGGTGGGCTGGACCCCATTGACCGCCCAATGGCCTTCCGCCTCCTGCAGGAGAACATGCGAGGTGTCGACATCTGCAAGCAGCTGCTGGCCTGCAACCCACTGGGAGGAATCCCACAGGATCGACACTGGCGCAGCCTCTTCTGGTTCCTGGTCAACCTGAGCATCGTCAATGCTTTCATCATGCTGCGGGAGAGCCGCAAGGAGAATCCACCCACCTGGGTGCAGGATGGCCTTTTCACTCAGGTCAACTTCCGCAAGCGTCTGGGCAACCAACTTGTCAAGTGCTCCCAGAAATACTTTGAAACCATGGAGATTGCCAGCAACCGCAGCACAAGGACAGAGACGTTGGGTGACCCCATCAAAGAGAGACACAGAATGGCAAAGATTAGCAGCATCTCCAAGAGGTGCAAGAACTGCAACACGAAGAGCGTCCGTCACGAGAGTGTGTACGGCTGCATCATCTGCAAGGCCAACCTGTGCAAACAGCCTAGCTGCTTCTGGGAATTTCACGGCCTGTCGCCTTTCAACAAAGGTCAGTGTTTCACACAGTCACTCAAAAGCATCCTGCTTTATTACTGCGATACTTCACACAACTAAAGATGTGTTTGATTTTTTCAACAGGACCAACAAAAGTTGGATTTCTCAAGGATAGACTAAGGTAATCATTTATCAGTGATATGTTATTCTTTCATTTTTGGTGTCTTGTTTGTAAGAATTAACCCTCATCCAGCAGGTTTGGAGGGTGGGTTCTTTTTTATTTTTATCTAACAATTTCAAACTTTCTGATGGTCCTTAAAATAATCACGGGAAAATTAACCAAATCTGCTGTTAAACATTGCAACTATTTCATAAAAATTATTCTAGGTGACCAATTTTAAAATTCAGCAAAAATGGACCATTTGCTCAATCTAGATCCTGTAAAACCAGAACATCTTCCCTCCTGGTTCCAACTGATTCTCCATGACTAACTCAGCTGTGAGCTCATTAGAGAGAAAAAGTCTGTTGACACTGAAAACATAGAAATAGCTACAATACAGGGGGTCCTCCACATACGTCGGAGTTCCGTTCCAACAGCCAGACGTAAGTCGATTTTCGCCATAAGTTGGAAAGTCGTTATGTGCAACATCGATCAGTTCTTCGGAAAAGTCCTGAATACCAATGACTTTCATGCATGTATGAGTCATTTTACAAGAAGATAACATAATATGTTGCACTGTTTTTACAACTTGATCTACTTGATCACGCTTGGGAGCCATAATGAAGGGCAAAAAGTTAGCAAATGTAGCACAGTCCAAGGTGGCGTACAACTGACAAATGTAAACAAAGCCGTCTTAAAGTGCTGCGTGACGACATATTCATCCGCTCTGTTTGCCAGCTAAGTTCCAAGTGACCAGTTCCGACGTAACGGTGTACGTTGTAAATCAAGGACCCGCCCGTAACCAGTTCCGACATAACGTTGTAGGTCGAGGATGTCGAAAATCGAGGACCCCCTGTATCTACAGTATGTGTAGACACAAATGAGGACTCATTAGACAGGAGCCAAAAAAAAGCAGAGCTCAGGGGGTTAAAATTTTTAATGGAAGAGTCTTTGCTTGTGTCTTTGTTTTTCATTAGAAGTTGCTGCTGTGGTTTCATATTGACATTAATGTTGTTCGTCTTTGCTGCAGTGGTGCAGTTGAGGTGGACGAGGTCGACAGTGTGGACCAGACGATGGCTCCTGTCGAGGACTTTGACTTTTCTGATGATGAGAAACTGGATGATCTGGACGACATTGAAGAAAGTGACGCAATTAAAGAAGAATTTATCCAAGAAGGGAAAAGTCTAGAGTCTCACTTGCCATCGACAACAAATAGCCATGCCCAACCGGCTGCTATCTTACCCGGGTCTAAAGAGCGGGAGGATTTCCTGAGCGCCCGGCAGCTGAGGATCGCCCTGTTTGCTTTGTGCGATGGACTCCGTCAGGCGTCAAGGGTGTTTTCCACTGAGATGCAGCAGATCCGGTCATGGCTGAAGGAGGCCAGGAAGCGTCTTAAACAAACCGTGCAGGAAGTCCACAGTGACGGCGAGGACCGCATGGTGGCATGGGTACTGTCCATGCGGGAGCAGCAGCTTCCAATTACAGAAAGCAACCTCTTCCGCAAAGTGTCAATGCTGAAAAAGAAGAGAGGCTTCGGCGACAACTTCCGCATTTCGTACATCTGGGCGGTGAGCTTCCTGCTGCAGCGGCGGCTCGGTGTGAGGACCGCTGGCAGGGCTGCGTCTCTGGGTCGCATCCTGCCTTCATCTCTGGACGCCAAGGTCTTGTCCTTCAGACAGTTTACACAGAAAGTTTTCTGTGTCCACAAACTCACAGAAAGCTCTGTGGCTACGATGGATGAACTGTGCCTCTTTGTGGATGTGAGATTAGCTCAGGACAAGTCCCGATGCTCAGAGGCACTGGAGTTCACTGGGTCTTCACCACTGGTCACTGTGTACCTGTCAGCACTGGCTGACGGCACTATGCTGCCGTCTCTGGTGCTGGCTAACCACCAGGTAGCCTTAAAAACACTGCAGGAGTTCATTATGGTGGAGACGAGCCCGGAGGGACTGCTGGTCGAGGAGGCATTGGCTCTATGGATGAACAAGGTTTGGCTACAGAATCAGTCTGGTTTGGCTCGTAAATCAATGCTGGTCCTGGATCGGCACAGAGAGCACCTGGGAGATCAGTTCATCACTGCTGTCAGTGGGTCTGGCACCCTGCCAGTGGTGATCCCCGGAGGCTGCTCCTTCTGCCTGCAGCCGTTGGAGGTCTGTCTGAAGCCGGTGCTGCAGCGCTACCTGCTGGCACGCTGGTCCAAGTTCACCGAAAGAAATCCGAAGGAGCTGGACGAGATGTTACCACGCCAACTTCAAGCTAACGTGGCTCAACTGCTGGTCGACTGGGTGGTTGAGGCCCTGACACACCTGAATAAACATCCGCAACTGTTGAAGAAGTCATTTGACCTGACAGAGCTCCTGCCAAGGCCAAGAGATGATGACAATAAGACAAAGGAGGATGAAATGATGAGTCAGAAACCAGAGGAGGTTCAGTCAGACCTCCTGAAAACTTTGACAGAGATCCTGCTGGGAGCTGAACAGGAAGATTCACCTGATCTGCTGGAACTAGAGGATGAAGAGGATGAAGAGGAAGGACAGGAGACAACAGAAGAGACAACAGAAGAGGCACAAAACAAAGAAGATGGTGGGAAGGAGGAGAAAGAGGAGAACGAGACAAACGACAGGCAGAAGATGGAGGAGGAAGGGATGGAAACTAAGAAGGAAGGAAGGACAGAGGACACAGAACAGGAAGTTCAGGAGACAGTGAAGGATGAGGAAGATACGAGGAAGAACAGCGAGGAGAAGGAGGACAGGAAGGAGGACAAAGAAATAGTAGCAGAGGACAGTGAGGAGGACAAGAAGGACATGAGCAACGAGAGGCGAGAGACAAGGATTGTGATCGGAGAAGACGTTGGAGACGAATGGAAGATAACAGTGCAGAACCGAAACGAAGGCATGGAGGAGGAGAGGATGGAGGACAGGACAGAGGACAGGATGGAGGGCAGAGTAGAGGACAGGACAGAGGATAGGACAGAGAACAGGATGGAGGCCAGGACGGAGGACAGGACAGAGGATAGGACAGAGAACAGGATGGAGGCCAGGACAGAGGACAGGATGGAGAACAGGACAGAGACCTGGATGGAGGAAAGCTGAACTGTTGATAAGGACATGAGACTAAACGCTGGTTCAGTCTCCCTGTAGTGACTCTGTGATTTACTGGTTGGACAGTAAACAGGTACAAGTCCAGGTTTGGACCAAGGGGTTCGGTTCAGATTTAAAGTGAACCGTGGGACAGAAACTGAAAAGGAACCCCGGATGTAGCCCAAAATTTAAACATTCAAACCAGACTGACAGCAGAAGGTCAGATACAACCTTGTTGTTTTTAAGTGAGCGGCGTGTAGGGGATGACAGAAAAACTGCAGCTGATTGGACTTTAATCGTGTTTTACAGTCTGGAACTTTAATTTGCCGCAGATTTTTTTTGTTTAGGTGTCATTATTTTTGAAAGTTTTTGTAATAAAATAGCAGCAACAAAAAGACACAAACAATTTTTACACGAGCTGATCATGCAGTTGGTGTAATAAAAGCAGTATTTTTAACTAAGTTTCTCCTGGATTCAATCAGGATCCAGCAACTTTAAAGGGAAGCTGATCACAGATGCAGCATCCAACCAGATCCAGACACCTGTGATGGAGTTGGAAAATGACATATTTCGTCACCCTTCTGTAACTCCCAGGTCGTGACAAACTCCAGACAAGCCTCCAATTTGTCATGTGGTGGCTTTTTTTTTGTTAAATAAACCTCAAAGTCAAAAAAGGTTTCTTTTCTGCAAGTTTATTCAGACTCTGCAAACTCACATATACAGTTAATGAATGAGCTGAGCCTTGATTTTATACAATCAGGTTCACAAGTTTCCTTTTATTCTGAGGTGTCAGACTAAAAGTCACAGTGATTTACTGAGTAGAGATGTTACCTTTAGTCCATTATATAACCTGCATTTATTTACAAATCATATTCCCCTTTTGTGAGCTCCTAAAGCTTATAATATCCACAGAAAATCTAAATCAAACTGTCATGCAAGTATTGATTAGGTTAATTATTAGGTTAATTAGGTTATGATAATACAAATCACATATGGTTTCGCAAAGTAAATATTAAGATTAAAGTAAGAGCTCATGAGTTTTATTTTTATGTCACATGCTCTGCAGTGAAATGCAAAGCAACTGTTGTCAAGGCTGAGCAACAATAATTCATAAAGGACAACTTTACAAAAACAATAGAAAATTTGAAAAAAAAGTCTTCGCTCTGCTGACCTCAGCAGCCAAGTAAGTAGATGCTTCACACACAGTCATCATCATCATGGCATAGTATAGTCCAGTCTGGGAGTCAGAGACACTTGCTTTTTCAATTAATTTGATTTAATTCAGGAATCTCTCTAATTCATTCACCAAAAAAATAAATTAACTTTTCACGTATTTCAGCGAGACTCTCACAGATCTGACTACATTGATCACATCTGAAAAATTTTGGGATACACCTATGAGAGGTCAGTATGTGGGCGTGGCTCTCAAGTGTAGGACTTGGTTCTGTCAGTTCTGGGCTCCACCAGTTTCTCTTTGTTCAGGGGTGGATCTACTGGGGTGGCATAGGGTGGCAACTGCCACCCCTAGAAGATGCCTTGCCACCCCGGCTGCCACCCCAGTTCTGAACGATCTAATTCAAAAATATGTATATGAAAGGTTGTGGCCGGCCGTAAAGAACGAAAGTCCAGGAAAGACGAATAACGGGTGAAACTCCGATGTCCGAGTGCTTTCGAATGCACCATGTAGACGCAACGTTCTGTACAGTCTATGCTGCTACAGATACGAGGCAACACGACCCCCCTGAGGGGGCTGCTCTTAGACCTCACTCATGGGGATGACAGCTGGACTTCGGTGTGGCCGGCAAAACGTGACAGTAAGACACTAGTTAGACTGGGTTAGACTACATGGTAATATAACTGTTCACAATGTATTAAATGCTAATAGTGTCTAAATTCACATAAAGTGTTTGCTTGCGAGACGAGTCACGGTTTCCAGTGAGTCTAGGCCTTGCTAATTTTTACTTCTGTAGCTAGCTAATGTTAGAGAACAGTCACAGAAGGATGGTGGGGGATCGTCTGTGGAAGTTTTTCTCTTTTTTTGATAATTACAACCTGTGGTTCTGACAACAGACTGTAAGTCAAAAGAAATCACACGTTAACTCAGACTTTACATGACATTAAAGTGCAACCAACCCCCCTAGTCGTAAAAACGTTTACATGTTAAGAAGCTCTTTAAGCTTTAAGTTCTCCACATCAGATTGTTTCATAGTTAATAATGAAAATTATCAAAGGAAGAAACATAGTTCAGTCAGTGTTATTCTTGTAGGAGACAGTAAACAATGAAGAGGAAGGAACCACCACCAGCTTTTCCCAGCCTAAAAGAAGAGAGGAGGAAGAACATCCCAGAGAGGAGATGGAGGAGGAAGAGTTAAGAGAGAGAGAAAGAAATGAAGGCACGCAGAGTTCAGACAGCGAAAGGTAAATCAGAGACTATCTCTGGTCCAGCTGCTCCACATGCTATGAATATTGCTTTAGTATAATATATCTGAGTAAGAGGTACACCTGTCGCAATAATTACCTTTTTGACAAATTATTATCTGATGTAGTTAGTCTTTTAATTTGAAGATGGTAAGTAGATCCTTAATTCTTAAGAATATCCAAATATTATAGAATTATTGGAAGAAATGTCTCAAATAAAGAGCATCAAAAAATAAAACCACAAATCTAAGACAATAAAATTATCTGGACTCTGACTCTGTTCTAGATGAATTGGTAATGTAGTCATTGTGGCAGGCTGAACATAAGCTAGATCACACAAATGCAGATTTCCCAACAGTGCATGAGAGACATTGTCGAGTCTTAATCTAATTTGTTGCTAAAATTTAGAAACATTTTAACATATCTATCATTTGGTTTCTTCAAAGTGTATAAGGTTGACTTTATTTCAGTTTAAATCTTTTCCCCTTTCTGCTAGACATATTGGGCTGCACAGTGTCGTAGTGGTTAGCACTTTCGCCTTGCAGCGAGAAGATCCCTGGTTCGCGTCCCGGCTTTCCTGGGATCTTTCTGCATGGAGTTTGCATGTTCTCCCTGTGCATGCGTGGGTTTTCTCCGGGTACTCCGGCTTCCTCCCACAGTCCAAAAATATGCTGAGGTTAATTGATTATTCTAAATTGCCCGTAGGTGTGAATGTGAGAGTGATTGTTTGTCTTTGTATGTAGCCCTGCGACAGACTGGCGACCTGTCTAGGGTGTCCCCTGCCTTCGCCCGAGTCAGCTGGGATAGGCTCCAGCCCCCCCGCGACCCTAATGAGGATTAAGCGGTGTATAGATAATGGATGGATGGATGCTAGACATATCAAATCACATATTGTGATTGACAACTAATAAGAACAACTCAGGTTTAGGATTGACTGACAAATACAAATGATATTTACTTATTTAACATACTTACTTCAGCAGTATTTGCATCAATTTGATAACGCCTGCTGGTTGGTTTCATCCAAACCCGTCATTCCATTTTTGAGTAATGCTGCTAACACACAGACAGACAGACAAACCAATGCCAATCATCACATGACTCTGCCAATGCTCCGCCTCCTTGGCAGAGTATATATATATATATATATATATATATATATATATATATATATATATATATATATATATATATATATATATATATATATATATATATATATATATATATATATATATATATATATATATATATATATATATATATATATATATAAAATTAAAAAAAATAAATATATGCCACCCCCTAAAATGTATGTCACCCTTTTGCCACCCTATTAATTTTTCTCTAGATCCGCCCCTGTCTTTGTGTGTCCCACTTTTCTCTGTACGAATCCGGTGTTATATTCCACTCGTGTCCTTGCTTTCTGTGCTTCTGTTTCTGCCTTTTCTTCTTCCTCGTTGTCTGATTGGCTGCCTCAGACTGTTGTGTATAATCAGTGTCACAGATCTGTGGTTTCATGAAGCGTCTCGTAGGTGAACTTCTTAATATTAAGTGTGGTGAGGCTGAATGCTGATATTTTCTTAACATACAGTCTTATCGAAAAGGTGTCTTTTATTCTGTTAGTCCTGGATGCTGTCTTCATCATCTCGCCCCCTGAGGTCAATCTCAGATCAGCTATTTGGTCAGTTGGTTTCCATCTGAGTCACGAGAACGTTGCCGCTCAGAAGAGGTTCAGAGTGCTGATAAGAAGTTTGGAGCTGAAATAAATTCTGTTCCTGCGTCACTGAACCTCACCAAACTCCTCCTTTCTCTCCTGTGTGGTTTCGAGTTTTTGGCTCCGGTTTGTTGTTCTCCTCGATGGAGTCGAGTCCAGATCAGGATCCAGTTTAAGTACAGAGACTCTCCAGCTTCATCCACAAAAAACATTAATCCAGTTCAACGCCTTTTTCTTTCTCCTATTTTCTGGTTTTCTTCCAATCCAGCTTTCAAAGATTGTAGTCGTTTCATAATAAACTCATTTGTTCAACAATCTTTTTACCATATTAATCATATATTGAATATTAGGACAGTTCGGTGGATTATCAACTTTGTCAACCATTTGTCTTGATTCTCCAGCAGCGATCAAAACTATCCCAGTGATAATCATCCCTGATTCCTCCTCAACACTGATCTTTATGTTATCTGGGGAGACGATCAGTGTAAGAATCTAAGCCTTTAACTCAACACCACAGTTTTCTGCTGCAGGACGTCCTTCATGATCCGCTGACACCCAGTTCGGTTCTAATGGTTTGATTTGGACTCACAGGTTGTCAGTCTGTCAATCAGCTGCTCTTATTGTTCTGTACAGTTTGAGGTGGAAAACCTGAGAATCACTCAGCCTGAAGGTCACCTGAAGGTCACTGGTCTGATATTTGAGCATCACCTACACTGACAGTCAAAAGTCTGGACGCACCTTCTCATTCAATGGTTTTTATTTAATTATTTTCTACATTGTAGATAAATACTGAAGACATCAAAACTATAAAAAAATTATGTATGGAATTATGTTGTAAACAAAATAGTGTTAATATTAAGTATTAATCTATTAATGTAGAAAATAATACAAATAAATAAGAAGCATTGATGAGAAGGTGTGTCCAAACTTTTGACTGGTAGTCTGCATTTAATTAGAAACTTCCATGACAGTTGTATACTTTGGGCTCATTTAGGATTTATCACAAACTAAAGGCTGAACAAAGGAAAGTTTATTTCACAGAGCTAAGAAGGAAATTAACCTCGGTACAAACACAGAGGTTTGTTGCAATAAAGTGATTATAATAATACTAATAATAAGTTGTTAATGATCCAGTTTTATCTGTTGGTATCTGTAGATTCACCCAGAGAGCACACAGACTGATTTTAACCAGTTAATGAAACGTCTGAAAGAATCGTTCTAACAGCATTAATTTACATTAACATCACAAACGATGACAAGTCCAGTTCTGGGTGCTGATTGGCTGGTCTGGAGCAGGTGGAGTCCACTGATGATGATGATGATGAATGTTTGTGTTGTACAGAAGAACTTTATAAAAATCTCCATGAAGTCAGGTGGAGCTAAAACTACAGATTATTTTAGTTTGATCTCTAAAATGGCTACAATTGATTATCTGTATATTGACTAATGTAATAATGTTTGCAGCTCTGATGATTCACTGAGTTTCTGACTGTTGCTCAAACTAACCAGCTTTTACCACCTTTAAGACTTTGATGGACGCTTTAGAGTCAAAACAATGAGCAAAATTAATCGCTAATGAAAATCACTCTTAGCTGTTCTTCTAAAGAGCTGCAAAAATTTGGATTTAATAGTCATTTTCTGGATTCATTGATTGGCTGTTTGTCTCTAAAATGTCAGAAAATGTTGAAAAATGTGGATCATAGTTTCTTCAAATGTCTTGTTTAGTCCCAGGATCTTCAGTTTGCTGTCACAGAGAAAAGAAACCAGAAAATACTCACACAGAAGAAGATGAAATCAGAGAATTTAGACAGTTTTTAAGAAAAGACTGATGATGAGTGACTGAGGACTGAAGGTGTTTGTGCTGCTGACGGACTCGTCATTATGTAACTGAAGCTTCCTGCTGACTGAACTTTGACTCACAGATTCCTCTGAGATGTTGAAGATTCTTATCGGCTTCTTATCCAACGTCTGCTGGAACCACAACACTGTTCAAACACAGCTGCACTCGTTTTCATAGATGAATTCAGATTCAGAGTGAATTCTTCTGGCTGGAAATGACAGAAACAAGTGACAGACAAAAAATGCAAGAAATTCAGGGGTATGAATAATTTTGAACATGGCATTTTATTAAAAAAACAACAACAACAAAAAACCAACCAATCCAAGTTTATCGTTAACAACATCACTTCCACCTGTTTGTGTTGTTTCCAAAAAAACAACAAAAACTGTTGGTCGAACTAAAACTGTAACTTTACACTGATCACATCTGTCTGATGTTTGACTTCATCACAGCTACTGGTTCTGGATGAGTTCAGTGGTTCAGAGGAAAGCGTCCAGCAAGAAGGTCCATGTTCTTCCAACCAGAACCTCCAACCCAGCAGGAGGCTGCTGCTGCTGCTTTTCTGTGTCTTTGATTAAACGTCAACAGGTTTTACAGTCTTATGCTTCACCCGTTTTGTGGCTCCTCATCCATCTGCAGCCTCCATGTGTTAGGGTTAGGGTTTCTGACCCAGCTGTGACCCAGTTCTAACACCAGCTGCAGGTAAGTTCAGTCAAAGCCACGTAGCTGTTCAGGTCTGACAGTAAATCAAGGTTACCACATAGCCCACCCCTCCTCTCTAATTGGCTGGCTCCTCACAAACAGTCCATGTAGCTCCTCCCCCTGGTGTTATGTCAGTGGTTCTGGTCTGAGGGAGTCTAGACCTGCAGGATTGGACCAGCAGCTCAGACATGGGTGAGTTTATCTCTACACCACTGATGCAACTGCTTAAATCTGGAGTTTTTCTGGTGGAGTCTGGTTGGTCTGCAGCTCTCAGGCTGCTCAGCTCCTGCTGCTTCTCTGCAGCTCACAATTAATGAAACTGCATTTTACAGGCTGTTTGCACAAAATAAAAATCAAGTTTGTGAGTTTTTTAACAATCAGCTGCTTAGATCTGGTGTTTTCCTTTTGGAGTCTGGGTGGTCAGAGCTGCAGCTCTCAGGCTGTTACTGACCTTTGTTCTGTTTGTTTGAGTCCACTGTGGAGCTGCTTCTGTGCAGCTCCGGACTAATTAATCTGCATTCCATCACATTTTATTGCCGTTTGCACAAAGCAAACTCAACTTAGTGATATTTAAACAACCTGCTGCTTAAATCTGATGTGTTTCTGGTGGAATCTGGCTGCTGTAACCTGTGCGGCTTAAACTGGTCAGACATGAAAGCAGCTGCTAGTAAAAGTTTTCCGCCGTGGTCATATGTGTTTCTAGAGCTCTCCGAAGCGTTGCTGTGGTTTCTAGAGGTTTTAGGAGCTGGATGTGATGAAGCACTTGTATTAGCAGGTCATGCAAGGAGAGTCGAGAAAACAGGACGTTTGTTCGTGAAAGTAGTAGCCAAATTAAATCAGACAAAAGAAATATAGAAAATACTTGGAAATCTATCTTTTGTATTGATTAATAATCTGATTATTGATAAAAAGCTTTAAACCTGATCTACAGCAGTTGATCAGCGTATTTCCTTATTACTGATATTATTGATTATTGAAGCTGTAAAACTGACGGATCAGTAATGAACAACAGAAGAACAACTGACCGATCCGTGTGTGTGTGTGTGTGTGTGTGTGTGTGTGTGTGTGTGTGTGTGTGTGTGTGTGTGTGTGTGTGTGTGTGTGTGTGTGTGTGTGTGTGTGTGTGTGTGTGTGTGTTAGTTACATAAGGCTGCCTGTCTTTCTCTTCAGGAGTCCTCATTAGTCTCGAGCTGCTTTGTTTATTATTGCAGCAGATTTAGAAGTTTGTGGACTTTTGTCCCCCGTTGGTCTCCGTAGATTACAGAGTCCAAACTGGTTTCTGCCGAGTTGATCAAGCTGATCTGGACTCAGTTTCACAAAACACCTGAAAAGGTCTCAGAAACCAGCAGCTGGTTTCAGTCCAGTGACCAACGCAACTGTAATAAAGGTTGTATCTGGTTATTCACTAACAGTGGTGACGACTGTGACCTCTAAGTAGTGTTGTGTCTCTTTGTGGTTGTCCTCACTCTCTTTCTGGTTGTTTTGTGTCTCTTTGTGGTGATTTTGTGTCTCTTTGTGGTTTTCTGTCTTTGTGGTGGTTTTGTGTCCCTTTGTGGTAGTTTTCTGTCTCTTTGTGGTGGTTTTATGTGTTTTTGTGGAAGTTTTGTGTGTCTTTGTGGTCGTTTTGTGTGTCTTTGTGGTATTTTTTAGTCTCTGTGGTTGTTTTATGACTCTTTGTGGTTGTTTTGTGTCCCTTTGTGGTTATGTTGTGTCCCTTTGTGGTCATTTTCTGTTTCTTTGTGATAGTTTTGTGTCTCTTTGTGGTAGTTTTATGTCTCATTGTGGTAGTTTTGTGTGCCTTTGTGGTAGTTTTTAGTCTATTTGTGGTAGTTTTGTGTCTCTTTGTGGTTGTTTTCTGTCTAATTGCGATTTTTTTTCTGCCCCTGTGGTAGTTTTGTGTCCCCTTGTGGTTGTTGTTTTGTGTCTCCTTGTGGTTGTTTTATGACTATGTGTGCTTTTTTTGTGTCTCTTTGTGGTTGTTTTCTGACTCTTTGTGGTTGTTTTGTGTCCCTTTGTGGTTGTTTTCTGTGTTTGTGGTGGTTTTGTGTCCCTTTGAGATTGTTTTGGGTCTCTTGGTAGTGGTTTTCTGTCTCTTTGTGGTTGTTTTATGACTCTTTGTGGTTGTTTTGTGTATCTTTGTGATCGTTTTCTGTCTCTTTGTAGCCACATTGTACATTGTTGCTACAACCAAATCCAGGTCAGTGAGTCAGTATTTACTAATCACAATGTTGTGTGGTTGTTGTGCTGTTGCTGAGTGTGGACAGACAGATAAATGTTCTTGACAAACTAAATTCTGTTTGAGTCTCCCTGAGTTTCTGGAAGTTTTGTTTCTTCTTTACGTTTTGTCCAGCAGAGTGTTTAGATCTTCTGGATTCACAAGCTGTTAATTTCTCCCCTAAATCTGTTGGTGGTTTGTAGATTGATGTTCAGTGTGAAGTTCTCCTGAGAGCTTCAGATCTGAGTGTTGTCTCAATGCTCTGGTTCTGCTGTTAAAATGTTTCCACTGCAGGAACCATGAAGCTCCAGGTTCAGTCTCTGCTCAGCCTTTTACAGCAACCTGCTGAACATTTAGCATTTAACTTAAGGCAGGTGTTTGCTTCAGAATGTTTCTGAGGGTCAAGGTGATGCAGGACTGAAGAGCTGCTGACTTTTACTGGACGTTTTTATGGAGGTTTCTGATGAAGGTTGATCTCTGTTGTTCCTCAGCCAAGTGTTCAGGATGTGGACCAGGATACCGCAGCCCGCTGGACGCCATGAAGGGTGAGTGACATCATCATTTCACTTTATCGAACCAGGAAACTCATCTCAGAGTCACGTGATCACTGAAACCCCACCGCAGAGACCTGAACTACGAAGCCAGATTAGTGTCAGCAGGTATGGAAGCGGCTCACTTTTAACCTGCGAGATCTCCATGGTAACTGATGCTGTAGCGCTAACTTAGTCCAGGTTGTGTTCACAGTTTAGATTTAACCAGATGGTTTCCTGATGATTCTCTGAGTGATTCAGATTCTCTCTGAGCTGTCTGTTAGAAATAATCAGCTGCACTGATCAGTAAAACAAATATATTAACACATGATTAGCAGTTTTATACCAGCATTCCTGTCCTGCATCATTTACAGCAGCAGCTTTTTACTGTCATAAATTTTAATATTTCTTGTTGTTCTCCATTAAAACTACCTGCTGACTCCAGTAGGAGGAACATGATTGGTCCATTTACTGAAGATGAATTAAACACCTTCTTTTATGTGAACAGAGTCCGAAGAAGAGACTCTGAGTGAATAAAGACAGTTGATAAACATCTTCATGATACCCGTTGACTCTGAGGTTCTAGTTTTTGTGGAGCTGATTTACACAAAGAAAGTCTGGATATGTTGAACTCGCTTCGTAGTTCAGCCCTCTGGTTAAACCGCACATGAGATTTAACCTGCTGTAGACCGGGTTTAACTGAGGTTTAAGTTCAGCCTGAGGACAGATTTTACAGCTTCCAGAAATTCCTGAACTGCTTGATGTTTAAACTTCTAAAAGCGGCGCTATCACTTCCTCCTAAGTTATCTATCATGCCAGTTGCTGATTATCTGACCAATAGAACGCGGTAACATCAATGAAGTTTTTATATCGTCTTATAAAACATTACATCCTGGGAACCAGCCAGGGTAATAAATAAAATCACTGCAACTGTTTAAAACTAATAATTCATGCTTGTAGTTCAGGTTCTCTCAGCATTACTGTTTTATTCTACAGGCAGATTGTCTTCATCCTCTGACTCCACGTTAAACACCATCCTGTCACAGATATGTTTATTTCATGGACATGTGCAGAGTTTCTCCTGCTTTTATGATGTTTGTCAGACATGTTGAGCAGCAGATAAAAAAAAAAAACACAGTAAAGGAGCAACAGGTGTATTAATGATGGCTCAGTTCCATTTGGTGTCTTTTTTCCTGGTTGTAGGTCCTCGGGAGGAGATCGTCTACCTGCCCTGCATCTACCGAAGCACAGAGATCCTGAAACCCGACTACCTGGCCACCGTCGACGTTGACCCAAAATCCCCGACCTACAGTCAGGTAGACCTGGACCAGTCTCTGCTGGGTCCTACAGCTCAAACTGTTCTGTGGTCCATCATTGGTCCTGGACCGGTTTAGACTGGTTTGGGACTGGTTTTAGGGCTGGTCTCAGGACTGGTTTTAGACACGTGCTGGATTGGTTTTAAGGCCGCTTTAGGACCTGATTTTGGATTGTTTTAGGGATTGGATTTTAGAATAGTTTTAGTGCTGATTTTAGGACTGGATTTAGACAAGTTTTAGGACCTGATGCTGAACTGGCCTTAGGTATAGCTTTTACACTGCTTTTGGACTGCCTTTAGATTAGTTTTGGACTTGTTTAGGGGTTGTTTAGAACTTATTTTAGACTGGTCTTAGGACTGGTTTTAGACAGGTGTTAGACTGGTTTTATAACCACTTCAGGATCTGATTTTGGACTGTTTTAGGGATTGTATTTTAGAATAGTTTTAGGGCTGGTTTTGGGGTTGTTTTTAGACTAGATTTACACCTGGTTTCAGACTGCTTGTAGGACATGAAGACTGGTTTTGGATTTTGTTTCAGACTTGCTCCAGATTGGTTTTAGGGTTAGTTTTAGACTGATTTTACATGGGTTATTGACTGCTTTTAGATTGGTTTGGAGCTGATTTTGGACTGGTTTAGGGATTGTTTTAAACTGTTTTGTACAGTTTTAGGGATGGCTTTAGACTATTTTTGGGCTAGTTGTAGACTGGTTTTAGGTCCTATTTTAAACTGGTTTCATGGCTGGTTTAAGACTGGTTCATGATATGTGTTAGACTGGCTTTAGGACATATAGACTGGTTTTGGACTTGACACTTGCTGTAGACTGGATTTTGGACTGGTTTCAGACTGGTATAGGGGTTGTTTTGAACTGGTTTTAGGACCTGTAGACTGGTTTTCAGACTAGTTTTAGAGCTTGTCTCAAACTGGTTTTAAACTGACTTGGGAGTTGTTTTAGACAATTTTATTCCCATCTGAATTAATCAGCTGATTGATAATGAACATCTTTGCTCTCGAACAGGTTTTTCCTGCTGCTGCTTCATACATTTCCTTCTCTTCTTCTCCTTTAAAGTGTTTATTTTTTCTGTATTAAACTTTTGAATATCTTTCTGTAACTGTGTTCTTTAAACATCTTATGAATCAATCAGATCCACATGTTCTTGTGATTTCTACCTGCATAAATATAAACATGTTGGTTCAGGTGATCCACCGGCTGCCGATGCCAAACCTTCGTGATGAGCTGCATCACTCCGGCTGGAACGCCTGTAGCAGCTGCTTTGACGACGCCTCCAAGACACGGAACCGTCTGATTCTGCCGTCGCTGATCTCCTCCAGAATCTATGTTGTCGATGTGGGGACAAATCCCAGGGCGCCCAAATTGCACAAGGTACCGTCATCACTGCAGTTTTACCAAGACACATGTTCAGTCCACTACTGCAGTCACATGAGCAGCTGCTCCCACTGAAACACAAATCCAACGCATTTCTTAATGATTTACTGCAGTGCTGCTGTTGCCCATGACCCCACCTCCACCCCAACATCCACCCATGAGCTCAGAAAGGGTGATGCAGAAGTCAGGGTGCTGGTTTTTGCCCTGTTTTAGACTTGTTTTAGGGTTTGTTTTAGAACTGGTATTGGATCAGTTTCTGACGGGGTTTGGACGTAGTTTTGAGGCTGGTTTTGGACTGATGTCAGACCTTTTTAGGACTGGTTTTAAACTTGGTATTGGACTGGTGTCAGACTGGTTTTGGTCTCACATAAAAATAGAAAAAAAAGAGCATAAAAATAGAGCTGCATGATGCTGGGATCAGGACTCTGGACTCTGTGGGTTCTGTCAGTCTTCTGGTTCTGTTTGATGCTGTCATTCTGCTGCAGGATGAATTTATGATGCTGAATGAGGAGAAACTGCAGCGACCACAGTGACCAACTTGACTCCAACAATCAAGTTCGAAGCATTTTTCACTTGAATTTCTGAGTTTGTTGTTGCAGCTTCACAGTCAGTTTATACGGTTTAATAAGAGACTGTCATTTTAGATGAACTCTGGATTTTTTCCCAGAAATGAACATTTCTCACTGTTCAGAGTATTTTGTGTTTCTTATGTGTCAGGGGCAGCTGTCATAAATCTGACTTTGGGTTCAGTAAGAACTAGAACTGACTTGTACAGAGTGAATAAAAACAGGGAGGAGGTTCATCTTGAGGTCAGACTGATAAACACTCAGCTGACAAATAAACCATCTGTTGATGTGAAACCACAAGAATCTGTTGGACCAGTGGGCCAAAAATGAATCGGAACATAAACATGTCTGAGCCCGCTGTTCCCTGGCCTGGGAACTTTATCTTCCCTGATGGAGGTTCTACAGGGATGGATTTTGCAGTTGGAACCCGCTATCAGTCAAAGATTCAGTTTTCCTTAAAACAGCCTGCAGCTTCCATTAGTGAAGAGCATCATTCAGACTGAAGTTAGAAACACAAAATTTCAGGTTCTGATCCCAGTAAGCGTCCGGACAGAACCGGAACCACCATGTTAATAATCAAGGAAAACTGCAGTCAATGACACAGAGGTCAGAGTTCCTGTTGTACCAAGACCTGAAGGCTGAACTACGAAGCAAGTGTGCAAATCATCTCCTCAGTCAGAGTTAACGGGTATCATGAAGGTTTTTATCGACTTTCTTTATGAACTCAGACTTCCTGCTTCAGACTCTGTTCACATAAAATGAGGAGTTTAACTTGTTACGTGACTCTTCTTTAATAAATAAAACGATCGTGTGCAGCTGCGTCAGTCAACAGGTTGATATCATGGACAAAAACAAAATGAGCAATATAAAAATTTATGATGGTAATAAGCTGCTGCTGTAAATGATGCAGGACAGGAATTCTGGTAGAAAACTGTTAATCCTGTGTTAATATATTTATTTTACTGATCATTGCATTCAGTGGTTTTGATAAGATGCAGATCAACAAGTTTACAGAAAAAAAATTTTCCCTCAGAGAATCTGAATCACTCAGAGAATCATCGGGAAACCATCTGGTTAAATCTAAACTGTACATCTAAATCTAAACACAACCTGGACCAGGTTAGCTGCACAGCATCAGTTACCATGGAGATCTAGCTGCACAGCATCAGTTACCATGGAGATCTAGCTGCACAGCATCAGCAGGTAAAAAGAGAGCCACCTTTGTGATCCTGAAAACTCTGACTTTAATCTCAATATGCCTGCTGACACTAATCTGATTTCGTAGTTCAGCCTTCTGGTCGGTCGCTGTTGTGTTATTGTTGTGTTAATTTTTGTGTGTTGTTGTTGTATTATCGTTGTCTGGTTATTGTGTTATTGATGTTATTGTGTTCCTGTTGTGCCTTCAGATGGTGGAGCCGGTTGATCTGTTCTGGAAGTGCGGTCTGGCGAATCCTCACACCAGCCACTGTCTGGGCAGCGGTCAGATCATGATCAGCTGCATGGGAGACCCAGCGGGGAATGGCAAAGGTAACACAACAGCGACAACATACACAGCTACACACACTCACCTGGTGCCAACGTTCTCATGAACCGTCGTGTTCTCAGGTGGGTTTGTTCTGCTGGATGGCGAGACCTTCGAGGTTCTCGGTAACTGGGAGCACCCGGGGGAGGCGGCGCCGTTTGGCTACGACTTCTGGTACCAGCCGAGACACAACGTGATGATCAGCACCGAATGGGGGGCGCCCAAAGCTCTGGTCAATGGATTTGACCCTGCTCACGTTAAAGAAGGTGAGGAAGGTTCTGATCTGGGCAGGGTTCCAGCAGGTACTGTAGGGTGAAATCTGAGAACTTCATCTGGGTTCCTTGGTTCTTCTTTCAGGCCTCTATGGCAGCTCCCTCCATGTTTGGGACTGGACCACCCACAGGAAGCTGCAGACGCTGGAGCTGGGTGAAGACGGCGCCATTCCTCTGGAGGTCCGGTTCCTGCACGACCCAAGTGCCACCGAGGGATATGTGGGATGTGCTCTGAAATCAACCGTGTTTAGGTTCTACAAAACACCTGTCAGTACCGCAGGGTTCTAATGGACTCTGTTGTTCTTACACTGCATGTTCAGAGTTTATCAATTACATCTTTGTGATAGAGAGCTGTAAGGCTAAATTAGCTTGAACATTATATCTGTTCTTATTAGAACTCTGACTGAAGCAGGTCAGAACCACATGAAGAAAATATCCTGCCAGTATAAACTAATCAATCAATTAGTCAAACTGACCACTAATCAAAACTTGAAATCAGTAATTGCTGCTGCTGATGGCGTAGCCGTTTTGTTTGTAGAATGTTTACTGCTAATTAGCTAGTGGTTGCATGTTCACCTAAGATGACCAGCACGTTAGCACTGTGAGTATGTTAGCACGAGGATGTTAGCCTATAGCTCCTATGTGAGCATTGCTGTAACTTCAGTGTTTTATGTTAGCTTGTTGATGTTAGCCTTTAGCTCCCCAGTTAGCATGGTTCAGTGTGGTATCCGTGTCTCAGAAAGGTGACTGGGCTGCAGAGAAAGTCATCAGTGTTCCTAGCAAGAAGGTGGAGGGATGGATGCTGCCAGAGATGCCAGGTGAGTCTGTCTCACCTGACACCTTTCTATTGTACCTGTCACCTGTCTGTCTCACCCGTCTCACCTGCCACCTGTCTGTCTGCACAGGTCTCATCACAGACATCCTGATCTCTTTGGACGACCGTTTCCTCTACTTCAGTAATTGGCTGCACGGTGACATCAGACAGTATGACATTACAGACCGGAGGAACCCACGATTGGTCGGCCAGGTCTGACGTTGATACACCTGTCCGATGATGTAAAACAGGTGACACCTCAGAGTGAGACCACTCACCTGTCTGTCTGTTCCAGGTGTTCCTGGGAGGAAGTCTTGTTACTGACGGACCAGTCAAAATCCTGGAGGATCCAGAAAACCAGCCGCAGCCCCGCCCCCGCATCATCCAGGTACGACAGACAGGATGCAGCCCACCTGTCTGTCTCTGTCCTCTCTTTCCCTGTCACCGGTCTCTCTCTCTCTCACATGTCTAAATCGCCTCCGTCTCTGTCAACTCTCTGTCTCACGTGTCTGTCTGTCTGTCTGAAGATATATGGCCCAACAGATGATCCCAGGGTGGTGGAGAAGGACTTGATCACGTACCTGTAATACTACTGTCTCCCATGTCATCGTTTGAATCGTCTGTCTGTCTGTCTATCTGTCACACCTCTCTCTCTCTCAAATCTGTCTCACCTGTCTGTCTGTCTCTCAGGGGAAGCGTATCCCCGGAAGTCCTCAGATGTTGCAGCTCAGTTTGGACTGTCGCAGACTTTATGTGACGACATCTCTGTTCAGCGGTTGGGACAAACAGTTTTACCCCGACATGATCAGGTACTGACCCGAGAGCCTGCAGAGGTCAGGACACAGGGGGGGTCCATAGTCCAGGTCCTCGAATCTGGACTCTGGAGATTCTGTAGTCGTCCTGCTGCAGTTTGTTCAGTTATGTATGTTTAACATTAAAGTATGTTGACAGTTCTGCTGTGTAGTGGAACTGTGAGTGTCCACATGGACACTGTGTGCTGAGGTTCTCCCTGTGTTGTATTTGGTTCAGAGAGGGTTCGGTGATGATGCAGATCGATGTGGACACTGTCAACGGCGGTCTCTCCCTGAACGAGAACTTTCTGGTGGATTTTGGGAAAGAACCCGACGGTCCGGCTCTGGCCCATGAGCTCAGATATCCTGGCGGAGACTGTACCTCCGACATCTGGCTATGAACAGGATGCCTCAGCTGCTGCTTTTTACTTCATCTCACGGTTTTCAGATTATTTTCCTCTTCAGGCGCCTTTAAAAACACAAACACAGCAAATCTGAAATGAGTAATGTGCATGAATCAGAATATTCAGCACAGATCAGACTGAAGTTACTGAAAACAGAACAGAAAGTAGAAATTGTTTGTCCTTTTCTGACTTCAGCATCAAACACTAAAACAAGTTTATTGTCTTACTTCATAATGTAAAAATCTAAATCAGAACAAACAGCACAAACAGATTTAAATACACGATGTGAGAATAAAAAGTGATGGACTGCTGTGAGAGTCACGTCCTTACGTAATCACATCCAGCAGAAGATTTTACATTCCTTTTCAAAAAAAGCTAAATAACAACAAACAGCACCGAGAATCATGACTTCAGCTGAAGGAAACTTTGATCACTAATGGGAAAAACACAAATTACAGGATTTAGGAAATTTTTCAGAATAGTGAATAAAGAGCATTAAATACTCCATTTACTTGGATTTTTTTTCTTATTCTTCTTGTTGTTCTTATATGATTTTTTACTAAAAATAAATGTTTAAAATGTCCTGTAATAAAATCAAAGAGGGTTCAATAATATTTTACTGGTGAAAAAACACAGCAGCACCTATAAACAGATCTATGGAATAAACTGTGGTTTTGATGAGCAGCTGGTGATTACGGCCTACAGGGGGCGCTGCTGCAGGACATATCTGCTGCTGTTCCCTGCAAAAAAATAAACATAAAAAAGAGTTTTCATTAAAAAAAAAAAAAGACAAATCTTCAGATGAATAAACCAGTCGTGTTTTTCATAAATCAGATTCTCAGAATGAATTGACCTGATCAATTAAAACTAATCACAGTGATTGATTAACCTGCAGATCAACATGACGTCAGTTTAGAGTAAGAAATTTTTTGACTGATTTTATTTTCTCTCCTTATCCAACTGTAGTTTCATATAAAAATAAAAATGCAATCTTCTTTCTGTGTTTGCGTCATTTTTCCAGCAACTTTCTGACTGTTCAGGTGAATGCATTCTAGAGACTGATGTTTCCAAAATAAATACTGAAAGGCCAAATAATTGACCTTAGTAATAAAAGAAGATAAAATAAGAGCGTCATGTCTGAGGGCATCAGAGTAAAGTCAGTAAATGCATTCTCAGCTGCTGAAATAAGTTGCTGATGTATTTTAGTTATTCTAGGCTACAGCTTCAGTATTCGCCTCCAAAAAAGCTTCAGATATAACAGTTTTTAACAGTTTTTAACCATTTTTAAAACACTACATAGGTTAATATTTTTGTTCAATAAATGATCAAATGATGAAAATTTTCCTTGTGGTGTTTGTTCATGGGCTGCACAGTGTCGTAGTGGTGAGCACTTTCGCCTTGCAGCGAGAAGATCCCTGGTTCACGTCCCGGCTTTCCCGGGATCATTCTGCATGGAGTTTGCATGTTCTCCCTGTGCATGCGTGGGTTTTCTCCGGGTACTCCGGCTTCCTCCCACAGTCCAAAAATATGCTGAGGTTAATTGATCATTCTAAATTGCCCGTAGGTGTGAATGTGAGAGTGATTGTTTGTCTTTGTATGTAGCCCTGAGACAGACTGGCGACCTGTCTAGGGTGTCCCCTGCCTTCGCCCGAGTCAGCTGGGATAGGCTCCAGCCCCCCCCGCGACCCTAATGAGGATTAAGCGGTGTATAGATAATGGATGGATGGATGGTTACTGCTGATGAAGAAAATAGTTGAAAAATAATTGAAAAAGAAGAATATTACACAGATCATCAATCGAAGAATGTCAACATCCATTTTGTTAACTTTTTTCCACTCTTTTCCTCCAGCTATTGCTACTCTCTGTCCCAAGTTTGTGCATCACCTCTCATATGATATTATCAGTGATAAAGAGCTTGAAGTAGCATTTATGCATCTAAGGGTTAAAGCAATAGTGACTGAGACAATGTGCTGTCCAGCAGAAAAATAAGACTAATATTCTACATTTATCCAACAAAAAAAGCTTAAAGTCTGCAGATTTATACATGAAAACACAACGAATCAAACCATCTTCTCGTGTTCTGTTTATGTTCAGTTTTATTTCTGTATTCATTTCGTAACTGATTCGTTAATTTGTTCAGTTTTATCAGTTTACATCATAATAAATTGTGAAAGTGAAGCGTGACTCCGCCCCTCCGGCAGGTGGCGGCGCAGCAGCGGAAGTGACCTGCAGACTAAACAGTAGCAGAAGAAGAAGCAGAACAGCGCCGCCTGCTGGCTGTTAGGTGAAATGAAGAACCGACAGAATCAATGGAGGAGACAAACAGTACCTAAAGCATCATTTCAGAACCGCTAAACCGCAAGCAGGTGAGACCGACACACCTGGACACGACACTGCACCTGGAGCCCTCACCTGTGCTAACGTTAGCTTAGCATTCAGCTGTATAATCTGCTGAGCGGCAACAGTTGGCTTGGTTTCTACTGGCTAATGCTAACTGTGTTTCTGGATTAACTCTGCCTGGAGTTGGAAGCTAATGCTGCTAATGGTTAGTTAGCTGGTTATCACTGTGTGTCTGGCTAACTAACTAACTAACTGAGTCAGTGTTAGCCACCAGCGGCTGAACCGTGTTTCTCATGTAGTAGCAGACAGCCACGGAGCTAAATGTTTGTTTTTACAGAAGTTTATAAAGCTTCGCTGCTTTTAAAACCACGAGGTTCGTTTTAAACTTCTCCAGCTGTTCTAAAAAATCTCCCTAGACTCCTCAGAGACTCTTCTGAATATCTGGATGGAAATAAATAATCTCTAAAATATGTTTTATGAAACGTTTTTAACTTGTTTCTGAACCAAAACAAAGCTGACGGCCCAGTGGCTAACTGCACAGACTATGCAGACTGTCAACTTTCATAAACCAGTTAAAAACCTTCTTTATCAGTCAGTGAACCAAATACGTTTAATCCGATTGAACATAAAAGTCTTTCAGATTTTTAGAAACACCTTCATAAAACTGTGATTCTTTGTAAACGATCTTTTAGTGTTTTTTAAACACCGTCGGATGGTCATGTGTGATGAAAGCTAACGGTTAGCTTCTCTGGTAAGACTTAAAGGAGCTGCAGCTAAAGAAGCTAACAGTCTGTTTTACTTGACTTTAAACTGTCACTGGCTGCTAATGCTAACGCTGGCTAACGGAGCGGTGCGTGTCTCTGAGCTAGCTTTGTGCTAAGCTAGCACCGGCTGAATAAGAGGATTAATGCGTCTGTGGCTTCTGTTCAGTGAGTGTTTGGGTCCATCAGACTGTATCCGGTGTTAAATGTCTGACAGGTGTGGAACAGCTGGATGCTAGCATAGAAACAGTCTGAGCAGAAAAACAACAGGCTGAAAAAAAATCTGAATTTAAAGGCAAGAAATTACCTTATAGTATCATGTGATTTACAGTTTCACCATGAAAACAGTTTAGTTGGTGAAACAAACAGAGTCAGTTTTTTAAAACAGAAACCCAGGTTTCCTCTGATCGTAACTCATTTTCTATTTGACCAACCAGCTGATTTAATCATTAAGCCGCTTCAGGTGATCAATGAATCAGTCAAGCTGATAAATCTGTGTTCATCGCCTCATCAATGACAGTGATTAGCTGATTATCCGTTGTTTGTAAAACTGTCAAACTTCAGTCTGAAAGGTGTACGTATGAGAGATAAATGAATATTTATTATCATCACGGGACTGTTTTTAAATGTTATATCAGCTCATAAACTCTACCTTTGTTTTGTCAATAATTTAAAATAGTTTTATTCTGCTTTTATTACTGTGTTGAGCATAAATCTTCTGCAGGAAGATTCAATCACAGAAGCAGAACCTTAAACGTGTAAAACTAAACTTTCATGTTGGAACATTGACATCATAGATATTTGCATTTTGTTAACAAAAGAAGTCAGTCAAACCTCTAGTAAGTAAGAATTAAATATACTGATAAAAACTGGATTAAAGGTTCCAAACTGAACTGCTACCATTGGGGCAGCGAAATACTGAACTATTAGCAAATAACAATATGTCAACGTTGCTGCTGTTTATTGATTAATTGCATCACAATGCACCTTTATAATTACGTTAAAATCATGTTCTCCACATGGTTTTTTATTTGATTCAGTGGACAAGAAATGAAAAAACAACTGGTGGTGCTAAAATCCTGACTTGGATCTTAATATCTGTCAGAATAATAACAGTATGACATTTTGCTGTAGAATATTTTTGTACTAACTTTGATCCAGATCAGTGAGCAGAAGCTCCCACAGGTCATCTAAGTCTGTTTCTGAACCATCTGCTTCTCTGTATTCTGATTCTGAGAAAAATAAGCGACAGAGATGGAAAAGCTGCAGATCTCAGATCAGCTTCACATTTGTGTGTCTGCAGGCTGTAATCTGTAATCTGCTCAGTGGATTACAGGCCGATGATGGTCACTTAACCAGCTGCTCATCATTTCATCTGTTAAACATCAGGAATCTGTCTGATTCTTCGGTTCTGTTGGATCCGCACAGGCCAGAAAGAGTTTTTATACTTTTATTCTGCTGCTCTCAGATCGGATCCAACAGGATTCACAATCTCAGTTTGCTGATCAGAGTGAGGGTTTTTGGGAGGTAAAAATATACAACATATATCTAAGTATAATCAGTAAACACAGTGTGTGTTACTTTATATGCAGAAACCATTTTTTTCTGACCTTCAGATGAACAAACATGTCTGTTATGTTTCAGTAAATGAAGCTACAATTAGCTAAACTGGTGAAATATGAAATCACTATTTTAGTTCTTATGATATTGGTTGGTGTCAAAAATTCCTCTTCACAGTGAAAAACACCCGGGTTTAGTGAGAAACTGTATAGAAGCAACTCAAATCAGCTTGTATTTGGACTGTTTTTGTGTAGATTTTTCAATTTCTGAGAAGTTCCTGGACTGTTTTTGGAAGTTTTCTAGGCACTCCTTGCTCAGGTGTATGAAAGTGGTTTTGGTTCTTTCTTCAGTTTTCTTTGGTACAATTTGTGCATTTTAGATGTGTTTTTGTTCTGGTTTTGGATGGTTAGTGAACAGATTTGGGGATGTTTCCTTCTGAGTTTTAATAGGTTTTGATCATTTTTGATGAACCATTTATTCTGAAGTTTGTGGATATTTTTTGTACTTTGTTGGCATTTTTTCATCTGAATTTCTTGGTGGCTCTTATATTGTTTTGATTGACAATTTTTACAGTGTAAACATGTGAATTGTCTGTCAGCAGCTCCTGTCTCTGTGTGGTTCATGGAGGTATTTTATAAACTGTTTCTGGACACTTTCGATGTTTTCACTAGTTTTCTGTGGTGTAGTTTGGGCAGTTTTACGCAGATTATGTTTAGTTTTTGGAAGTTTTCTGACACTTTAACGTGAAGTGCACTGAGATAAATGTTAGAATCTGGTGCTGAATCAGAAACTAAATGTAAGTTTTATGGTGGTAGAGTTTGATGTTGTTTTGATGGACAGTAATAAAGCAGCTGATCAGCTGTTAGCAGCTCCTGTGTTTAGCAGTTTTTGTGTTGCAGGTAAACAGATTTAGATTTTTTTTTGAGAGTTTTTGTTCAGGTTTTCAGTTTTTTCCAGCTCTTGTCAGTGTGATAACAGTAAAATCACTGAGTCTGTGTTTCTTACTTACAGAAATCTACATTTTCCTGGTATTTCTGATTGTTTGATGAATTGTTTCAGTAAATAAACTACAGTTAACTAATCCTGACCCGAACCTTTGGCCTCTGTTTCAGCGGAGGTGGGTGGAGCTTCCCAGTGGCCATGATGGAGGAGGTGGAGCCTGACGTTTCCCCCGTCCCCTCTGACCAGAACAGCCCCTCCCCCTCTGTCTCGTCCTCCCCCTCCCTCTCCCTACCCTCCACCCCCTCCTCCTCCTGCGGCCCCCCCCAGGCCGCCACCCCCCCTCTGTGCATCATCAGCGAGGGCGCCAGCGAGCTCAGCCTGGTGATCGACGCTGAGGTGGCTCAGCGGGCATGTCAGGAGGTGCTGCAGAAGGTGAAGCTGCGGCAGGTTGAGGGTGACGTCACCCACCTGCAGAATGGGGCGGGGCTAGAGGCGGAGCCCGCCGCTGCCAAACCCTCCAAAATCCGCGAGGAGGACGACCATGATGCCCTGGCGCCCGGCTCGGTAAAGAGTGCCCGACGGCGGCAGAGATACAACCCCTCTAAACAGTCGTGGCTGCTGCGCCTGTTCGAGTCCAAGCTGTTCGATGTTTCCATGGCGATCTCCTACCTGCACAACTCCAAGGAGCCCGGTGTCCAGGCGTACATCGGCAACCGGTTGTTCAGCTTTCCACACGAGGACGTGGACTTCTACCTGCCGCAGCTGCTCAACATGTACATCCACATGGACGAGGATGTGGGCGACGCCATCAAGCCCTACGTGGTGGGTGTGGCCTCCAATTCTGTGTCCAATCAGCGGCTTCCTCTGGAGCTTACAGCCACATCACATGATCATGACCATCAGATAGCTTTCTAAATTCTTAGCAACCATTAGGACACCCGCAACACCTGCAGTTACTCTAGCGATGACCCAGAAGGACAAAACACACAAATCAGAAAGAACACATATTGTCTATTTTTAATGAGTTTCTTGTTCTGTGTTGTTAATTGTGTGGTTGTGCTCTGCCCTGCTGGTTGTCTGCAGGTGCACCGCTGCAGACAGAGCATCTCCTTCAGCCTGCAGTGCGCCTGGCTGCTTGGCGCCTACTCATCCGACATGCACATCTCCACCCAGCGACACTCTCGAGGAACCAAACTGAGGAAACTCATCCTGTCTGATGAACTCAAACCGGCGGGGCCTCGTGCCCGCAGGGATCCGCTGACGCTGACGCCGTTCTGCCCGGCGGCGGCTCACAGTGGCGGCTCTGGACCACTGGGAGGAGACCACGGTCTGTCGCCGTCCAAACGAACGCATCAGCGCTCAAAGTCAGATGCCACGGTCAGCATCAGTCTGAGCAGCAACCTGAAGAGAACAGCCAGCAACCCGAAGGTGGAAAGCAGCCAGGATGAGGTAACAGCCGGCCCTCAGGGGCCCCACATAACTAGGTTTCAGCTGTGTGTCTGCAGCAGCCTGTGCGGCTGATGGGCTCACAGACGTTCAGTTTAAAGACAGGATTTAACAGGCCAGAAGCCAAAGTAGACGGTTCAGACGTCTCACTCACAGTTCTGCTAGTTTTCCAACTTTCCTTATTAATCAATCTGATCAGCCCTTCATAAAACAACCAATTATCATATTTCAGATTGTGTTCTATATGACACAGAATGACAGAAATCACTTTATTTTAGTGAGAAATGAGCCGGTTGTAGTTGACTGATCCTCAGTGACAGAATTAATATATTTTCAGTCCGAACAATAATCGGCTGGTAGCTGAACGTCCTTCAGCAGCTTCTTCTCTCTGACCTCCAGGACAGCAGCTCCAGCGACAGTCTGGAGTTTGATTCTGGTCCCGTAAGTCCACCAGCTTCATGTTCTGACCTCCAGGGTGAATTGTGGGAAATGATGGAGGCTGTGGTTCTGGTTCTGGTTCTGGTTCTGGTTCAGTCCACAGATGAGCTGCTCGTCTTTGGACTGAACCACTGTGATTCTGCTGGATCCAATCAGCTGTTTGAGGTTCTGGTTGTGGACTGATCACACTGATCATCTTGTCATTGATTGATTAATTTATTCACTGTTTGTGTGTCAGGTCTGATCAACAGTGAGGCTGCTGATATCAATATGATCAATACTGTTACTTTCTTTGTCCGTCTAAATGACCAGAGTCCTTCAAGTATCTGCTGATTTAATACCAGTTTATGCTTCAGTGTTTATGATGAATATTGATGAATATTAACCAAACTCCAGTCAAGAATCTCTCATATTTAGTTTAACTAAACTAAACTACATATAAAACTGGTTGTTGTTGTTATTGTGGCATTAAAGTCCTAAAATATTGTAAATGTCTGTGGTGAATACACTTGGTGAATATTACAGATCAGATTAAAGCATCAACTCTCACATTCAGTTTAAATCAGATGGCAACCAAACTCTGTACAGTTTTCTGTTTAAATAAAGCGTGAAATTACTAAATATACAATCAGATTCTGTAAACTGGATTCTTCTGGTGGTTCTGTGAATACTAAAGAGTTTGGTCCTGTTTTTATTTTCATATAGAAAAAGAGCATCAGAATATTATATATCCAAACTTAAAGCGTCCCACCAAACACAGAAAAGGGAGTCGACTAAAACACACAGTGGTTTTCCAATAACTATACATTCATATTGTGGTTAAATAAAGAGTAAAAATGACATTTCAGTGTCCGTGAAAGAGTTAAAATTAGTTAAAGAGAAAGTGAATACTCGGTGCTGCTTTACAGAACCTGCAGCTCTACGTTCTGTTTAGACAAGCACTTCTTTACACACTTTAGAATTTGTACTTGAAACTTTTTTGTGCTTCTGAAAAATATCTTCCTTTCTGACCTCTGAGAGCTTCTAGTCTTCAGCTGTGACGGTCAGACGTCGTTCTGCTGCTTCAGTCTCAGGTTTCGATGAGGCCATGCTGTTAATTTTGATTCTATATAAGATTTTATTCCTGAAAACTGTTGCAGCAGACAGGTTTGAACAGCTCTTTTTGAACATGTAGCTTCTTTTAGTCTGGACAGAAACCAGTAAAAAAGCTGATTTAAAGGAACACAAACCTGACACACAAACATCTCAGCTTTACCTGTCTGTCTCTGAGCTCACCTGAGCTGAGGCTCCGCCCCCTCCACCTGTCTGACGCTGTGTGTGTCTGCAGCCGGTGCGTCTGGCTCCTCAGAGGGAGTTCATCAAGTCTCTGATGGGCATCGGGAAGCGATTGGCGACGCTGCCGACCAAAGAGCAGAAAACTCAGCGGCTGATCTCAGAGCTGTCGCTGCTCAACCACAAGCTGCCGGCCAGAGTCTGGCTGCCGACCGCCGCCTTCGACCACCACGTGGTCCGAGTGCCGCACACCCAGGCTGTGGTGCTCAACTCCAAGGACAAGGTGAGTCTCACCGAATACAGGAAACGCTGACTGAAGAGTGCATCAGAATCATGTTCAACACACTGAAACTGCAAATAACAGCCACAGACATTCACTCATGGAACAGGAAATAAATCCAGCTGAAACCCTAAAATCTCCTCTGTAAGAAATCCTGCATATTTTAAAGGGCATCTTAATGTTTTAGTATTTTATATTAATTTGTTTTTAAAAACGTTTGATCCAGTTCGTCTTGTGTTTTTTGCTCATGTTTTTGTGCAAATTGTCACACTACAGGAACATTTTCTAAAAATCATGTGAGGATAACAATAAGAGTCGAAAACGTATAAGAAACTTTTCCTGCAAACATTCCCTAAACATTGACATTGGAATGTTCTGTCGTGTTGGAAATGATAAATATCCTTAAAGCGTTCTTCAAACATTAAAACATTATCAGAACCTGCAGAGAACCTTGTGGGAATGTTTCTAATACGCTGTCACCCTCAGGCTCCGTACTTGATCTACGTGGAGGTTCTGGAGTGCGAGAACTTTGAGACGTCCAGCGTTCCGATCCGGATCCCAGAGAACCGGATCAGGAGTACGCGTTCTGTGGAGAACCTGCCGGACTGCGGCATGACGGCGGAGCAGCGAGCGGGAAGCTTTTCCGTCGTCCCAAACTACGACAATGACGACGAGGCGTGGTCTGTGGACGACATCGGAGAGCTGCAGGTGGAGGTGAGGCCCCGCCCACACAGCAGTGATGTCATTACCATGACAGCTGTGGCTCCACCCAGTAACATGTTGACGCTAAGAATTAATACGCCACAGTTTTAGATTAATAACGCTGACTTCTTCACGTTCTCATTTAAACCTGTAAAGTGAATTTACTTAGTATGAGTTTAATTATTGAATTTGTTAAATCGGTTTCAAATGTGTTGTATGAACCAACAGACTGAATTAAAGCAATATTCAAATTATTAAACATGTAGTTTAAGATGTTACAGCTGTTTGAATCATTTAACTGGTGACAATATTACTAACTTTGCACAAACATTCAGTCTACTGAACTGCTATAGAACATATTGAATTTGCTGTATCTGTACCTTTCACAATAAAAGTAAACCACGTAAACATGGAAATAAAATGGAGAATAGAATTTGGTAACATCAGGGATTTAGATTGGTCACATCTAAACAAATTCAGCTTATTGATTTAAATGTGTTTGTGGAACTCCAGCTCAGAACCAGCAGAACCATCACAGTTCTGTCATAGAACCACCAGTTCCATGTTGTTAGATGGATGATATAAATCTGACTGACTGTTCCTCCTCCATCCTCCTCCAGCTCCCAGAGGTTCACACCAACAGCTGTGATAACATCAGTCAGTTTTCAGTGGACAGCATCACCAGCCTGGAGAGCAAAGAGCCGGTGTTCATCGCAGCAGGAGACATCAGGTACCCAGTACACACAGTACACACTCAGAGTACACAGAGTACACACTCCTGACCTGGTGTTTGTGTTCAGGCGTCGGCTGTCCGAGCAGCTGGCTCAGGCTCCCACCACCTTCAAACGGGACCCTGAGGACCCCTCAGCTGTGGCCCTGAAGGAGCCCTGGGAGGAGAAGGTCCGGTAGGTGACTCCACCTGTCCTAGTCCCCTGACAGGGCTTCACCTGCACACCTGTACTTCCCTCAGTTTAGTCTGTAAGGCAGCGCCTCCTCCCAGACTGCAGTGTCCTGACAAACACCTGAAACCTGCAGGTCAAATTCTGGCAACAAATATCTATCAACTGCACAGAATGGATATAGCTATGACTGTAGTTTGTATATGTCTGACTGTAGATTCTGACAGTGATTGTTATTGTTATTATTTGTGTGTTTGTAGGCGGATCAGAGAAGGTTCTCCGTATGGTCACCTTCCAAACTGGAGGCTGCTGTCGGTCATTGTTAAATGTGGTGATGACCTGAGGCAGGAGCTTCTCGCCTTCCAGGTCCTGCAGCAGCTCAAGGTAACGCTGTGACATCACATGTCACATGACACTGACAGCCGACTCCTCCTCTGACCTCATGTCTTTGTTTCTTTGCAGTCGATCTGGGAGCAGGAGCGCGTTCCTCTCTGGATCAAACCCTATAAGATCCTGGTTCTGTCGGCGGACAGCGGCATGATCGAGCCGGTGGTGAACGCCGTGTCACTGCACCAGGTGAAGAAGCAGAGTCAGCTGTCGCTGCTCGACTACTTCCTGCAGGAGCACGGTGCCCCGACCACCGAGGCCTTCCTGTCTGCTCAGAGGAACTTCGTGCAGAGCTGCGCCGGATACAGCCTCATCTGCTACCTGCTGCAGGTCAAAGACAGGTGAGGAGTCACCTGAGCTGCACACGCTCAGACCAGCCAGCAGTGTTTAACTGTCTACGTCCTCTCAGGCACAACGGTAACATCCTGCTAGACGCCGATGGACACATCATTCACATCGACTTCGGCTTCATCCTGTCCAGCTCACCCAAAAATCTCGGCTTTGAGACGTCGGCCTTCAAACTGACCTCAGAGTTTGTGGACGTGAGTTTAACACGCTGAAGAATTTAACCTTTAGAGTTCACACCTGTCCTGTACTTGTCCTGTAGAACAGTGGTTCCCAACCTGGGGTCCAAGCCAAACAGGTTGGGAACCACTTCTGTAGAAGACGGTCTGTCTGTGGGTGTTTCTAATCCTGTGTGCGGTCTGTCAGGTGATGGGTGGTCCAGACGGTGACATGTTTAACTACTATAAGATGCTGATGCTGCAGGGTCTCATCGCAGCCAGGAAGCACATGGACCGAGTGCTGCAGATCGTGGAGATCATGCAACAAGGTGAGTACACCACCTGCTGCAGCACTGCCTCCCTAACTGCCCTCCCTAACTGCCCTCCCTATCTGCCCCCCCATCTGCCCCAGGCTCCCAGCTGCCCTGCTTCCACGGCTCCAGCACCATGCGAGGCCTGAAGGAGCGTTTCCACATGAGCCTGACGGAGGAGCAACTGCAGCTGCTGATCGATCAGCTGGTCGATGGATCAATGAGGTCACTCACCACCAAACTCTACGATGGCTTCCAGTACCTGACCAACGGCATCATGTGATGTGTGTGTGTGTGTGTGTGTGCGTGCGTGTGTGTGTGTGTGCGCTGCGTGCGCGTGCGCGCTCATGCATCTGTGTGTGTGCATCTGTGTTTGTGTACGTATGTACACTGAGGAGCTGATGATCTCCAGCTTTTAAAACTCCACCTTCTTCTTTTATTTAATTGTTATTCCATTTTCTGTTTTTCTCTTCGTCTCCTTTCGTTCCTCCTCTTCTTCTTTTTCCACATTTGGGCAGAAGCCCCTGATTGGCCGCTCAGCCGGACTCGTAGCCAATCAGAGAGCGGCCCAGTTTTAGTTTGAACTGTGAACCGTCAGCCAGCGGCAGGTTTTTATTGTCTCTGAGCCGCAGCAGACTGATTAAAGGACCACTTTGTGTTTCTTCATGTTCGGCTGCAGATTGTGTGAACCAGTTTGACCCAGTAAAACCAGCCAATGTCGACCTGCAGCTCCAGTTTCATTTCATTGCTTTACTGAAGAAGTGCGTCAGTGTCGGTAATTAACTCTTAATTAACTCTGAGACTGAAGCAAATTGCTGCAGGTTTGGTAGAAGAAGAAGAATCTGACTTTGATGTTCAGACATTAGAAGGTTCGAGTCTTTTCATGGAACCAGAAAAGTCACTTCAATAAATGAAACCTGCGGTGTTTGATTCATCTGCACACGTGACACAATTCATCTGGTCGACTTCTGGCCTCATTTCAGATCATCTTCAACTTGTCATAAAATGTGGATATTTGAATTTTTAGATTGATTCTTTAAATACTTTTTGAGATAATTTCTTTTTTATAATCTGCCCTTTGACCCGCTTTCAGCAGGTTTTTTTTCTCACATTGAAATATGAGACTGAACAAAAATATCTTAGAAACTTAAAGAAAAAAAAAATGCAATTTTGTACTTTTTTGTATAAAAATCAGTATAATGAGGTGAATGACGTAAAATCTGACCAGATTACATTGAGACAGATAAACGGTCTCCTCGTCATTAGACTCACATGGTTTTCTGCTCTGAGCTCACATCACGTGCACGCTCCTGTTTTCTATGTGCACAGGTTTGAGGTTAATTTAAAGCCTCAGAAACCTTCAGTTCACTGAGAAAATGTCAGAAAAATCGGTTTTAGTAACCATTTTCTGGATTTTAGCAACAGAACTTTCAGTTTTCTTGATGGATTTTCTTCTTTTTCCAGCAACACTGACCTCAATAAAAGCACAGAAACAAGCTGAGAATCATTCAAAGATGTTTTTCTATTTTCAGAGCCTGAACACACTTTTAGTTTTTAAACTTGTGCTGCTTTTAAAACAGAGTCTTGTTTTATTTTGAAACTGTAGGTTTCCGTATGAACAGAATCGATGATGCTTGTGTTCCGTTTCTGATCTTTTCTCAGAGTTTAATGCACCAGGATGATGAACTTTTCTGAAACTAAAAGACGAGAGAGAAAGCGAAACATCATGTGATGGGTCAGAGTCGTGTTCGTCTGCACAGAATAAAAGATGCTGAAATTTGTCAGAGCCTGACGGAACGAAACCTCAGTTTATTTATTGTTCTGCAGTAACCTGAGAAAACTTCATGTTTGACAGCAGGTTTGAATCACAGAAGGAGCAGAAATGGACTTTAACTGTGAAATCAAGGAAAAGGACGAATAAATTCTAACATTTGAGGTTTCTGATCGTGTGGTCAAACTGACACAAAGTGTGTTTTTATTGTTTAATTCAGACTTTTTCTGAAACATCGTCAGCAGAATTTAATCCTGAAAGTTCAGAGAAGTTTGTTTCGTCTCAGATAATCATGTTTTTACAGTAATTTCTACTCCACAGGATGAAATATGGCTATTTATAACGATACTTGTGTGCAAGTAAAGCTGGTTCAATGAATATTCTTCACTCTGCTGTAGTTCTGGTTCTGGTCTGTAGGGGGCAGCAGAGCTTAGCTGGACCGTCTTCTGACCAGATTACCCAGCGTTCCAGAGGTCTGAGGAGGGGGCGGAGCCTCACCTGTCCACACCTGCACAGAGCTGAGACGCTGAAGACTGAACGAGGAAAAACAGACGAACAGAAGAATGTTGTTCAGAACTACAGAATCCATTTGAACCGAACCAAAGCGAACCGAGGAGGTCCCATCTGATCCAGCTTCAGTCTGGACTCAGTTGGACTCACCTGAGACCCTCTGAGGACTTTTACCTGAATCAGGAAGTGGAGCAGCTGCAGACATGGTGAGTTCAGCAACTTCAGTATCACTTAAAAGTGTTTCAGCTGCAGAGAAACACTCAGTCTGGTTCTGGTTTTAATTCTGGTTTTGATTCTGGTTCTAGTTCTAGTTGTTTGAGGCTGTAAATCTTCTTACAGCTGAAGTTTCTCTGCTGGTATTTGTTGGAATTAAAAAAAACTTTCTGATCTCAAAGTTTATTCATTTTGAAGTTAATTAAAGAATAAAGCAAATAAATCAGAAAAATAAAACAGAGTCAAAAACATACAATTAAAATATCACAAATGAATCAAATATTAAACAAAAAATAATAATAAAAAATCACAAATTAGTATAAATTAGTTACAAATAAATTAATAAAACAAGAACATAAGAACAAGAGCAAATAACAAACATAAAAATATTTTTGATTAAATGAGCATAAATAACGAAATGCAAATAACAAATATTACAAATTCATAAAAATGAGATAAAAACAAACAATAAAACATATGTACAAAATAAATAATGTGATGAATAAAATTAAAATAATAAAATAATTTAAAACTAAAATATCTTCAATATTTGTGTCCAAATAAATAGAAACAATAAAACACAAAACTAGGTCAAAATTGTATAGATAGAAATTAGCAAACATCAATAAATAAAACATTTATGAATATCACAATGAAGTGAAATTTAAAAACTAAAATGGCATGAATAAATAGAAAAACACTATGATATTTGTAATTGATAGAAATCAAAGAATATAAATAATATAAAAGCAACCAATAAATACTCCCGTTACCATGGAAACCATGTTACCATGTGATCAGGTTGTTTACTTGTTTGTTTGTAAATTGAGACGATGTTTATTCTGAGCTGATGTGACTCAGACCAGCCAATCAGAGAGCAGCAGGCGGCTCAACACAAACTAAATCACAAAAACCCACATTTAATTTGTAATTTAATTTGGTCAGAAAAATTTCTTATGACTCTGGAGGAGAAAACTGAGAAGATTATTTAACATTTTATGGACTCAGAGGTTTAAACTGAAGTTTTAGCCTGTTTGGTGTGAAAACTTTAGTTCACAGACTGAAACTCTAATCACAAACAGACACACACAAATGTACTTCTTTGTGTAACTAATCCACACTAATCTAATCCTAAACCTAAAACCAAATCAGAACCCTCTAACAGCCTTTGAATGGCCTGAAGGTCCTCACTTTGATATAAAACTCAAGTTGGCCCTCAGAGACGTAGTTTGGTAACCACACACACACACACACACACACACACACACACACACACACACACACACACACACACACACACACACACACACACACACACACACACACACACACACCCTGCAGTGTGTTTTACATGTTCAGGCGTCTCTTCAGCTCAGCAAGATCCAGCAGGACAGAAGAATGTTGAGAATCCAGGAGGAGATGTTTCCTGAAACGTTGCTGAAACGTTACTGAGACTTTTACCGTAGGCTCCGTCAAACAGAACCAGTCTGAAGGTTCCTCAGAGTTTAACAGCGGAGAACATTCACTGAGGTTCACATGAACACACATGTACAAATATACAGACATGTTATATGTAGTATTTCTGCACGTAAACACGCTGAGTCATGTTTTCTGTCAAACCTCTGCATCAGTCAAAGTGAACAAACATGCTCATCAATATAAATGATCATCAGTTGTCATCATCATGGATCAATCTGCACTCGATTCCTCTCCACGTGAAAAACACACCATGAATATGAAACAAAAACAGATCAATTATTTTAGAATATAAATCAATACCAAGCCTGTCCTAGCCATCCCAGACTGAACTGGAACATAATGAAAAATATCAAATTTAGATATTCACAAAGAAAATATCACAAATAATACAATTAAATGGAATATAAAGAAATACAAATTAATGACTATATTATATATTAATATATAAGTAAAGTTAAAAATTAAAATGAGATCAGTTAAAAGCAATCTGGTATTTTAAATAACGATATATGAACCAATAAATAATACAAATAAATGAAATAATATAGAAATAATATATTTAAATGCTTGTAAGAATTACAATTAATAAAGAAAGAAAAATAAAAGAAATAAATAGTAAAATAAAGAGTGAAAAGCTAAATAATACAAATAAATAAGAATATCAAACAAAGAAATGAAAAAAGTTTGGCCCACAGGGCAGTGAAACTTCTTATGTTTTCAGTATGTTTGGGCTTTTTGAAAATCAACATTCTGAACAAAACTGAAACAAAATAATTTTTTTGGTCAAATAAACTTTGATTTTCTAAAAACAGCTGATTAATGAACATAAAAAGAAGCAAAAACAGTTCAAAGAAATGATGCCAAAAAACTGAACTCTTTCTATTTCTAATAAAGTTCCTTCAGATGCCTGTTTATTCTTATTTTATGTAAAATTAGCAATTCATTCACATAATATGATGAAAAAACCCAAATAACCCCCTGTGTTTGTCCACAGGGCAGTAAGGAGCGCTACCACTGGCAGGCTCAGAACGTGAAGGTGAGTGGAGTGGACGACATGGTTCTGCTGTCAAAGATCAACGAAGACGCCATCACAGAGAACCTGAAGAAGAGATACATGGACGACTACATCTTCGTATCCTAATTATTTATTCATTATTGTGGTTATTCCTTCTTGTGAGTGAGACCTGGTTCTGGTTCTGGTTCTGGTCCTTGACCCGGTGGTATCAGACCTACATCGGTCCAGTTCTGATCTCAGTGAATCCGTTCAAACAGCTGCCATATTTCACAGACAGAGAAGTGGAGCTGTACCAGGGAGCGGTGAGAGACAAACAAACAAACAGATACACATATAGACACAAACGAACAAACAGGTAAACAAACACTGATAGACAAATTCATTAACAACCATGAACACAAACAAACTCACTAACACAGTAACACACAGTAACACAATAACACAGTAACACACACAGTAACACAGTAACACACACAGCGCCACAGTAACACACGGCAACACAGTAACACACAGTTGTGTGATTGTGTGTCTGTCTCCGCCCCCTAGGCCCAGTATGAGAACCCCCCTCACATCTATGCTCTGGCTGACAACATGTACAGGAACATGATGATTGACAGCGAGAACCAATGCGTCATCATCAGGTGGGCGGGACTTTACAGTGTAACACAACAGACACACAAACAGGTCTAAGCGTGTGCAGTGTAACATGTATGTTGATCTGTGTTCTGTCAGCGGCGAGAGCGGAGCTGGAAAAACTGTCGCTGCCAAATACATCATGAGCTACGTGTCCAAGGTGTCAGGGGGAGGAGACAAAGTACAGGTCAGTACTCAGAGTACACAGTCAGTGCTCAGAGTACATAAAGGAGTACTTAGATTATACAGGAAAGTACTCTGATTATTGAGGTCAACATTCAAATTACAGAACAGTACTCACAGTACACTGATCAGTACTCAGATTACAGATGAGTACTCAGATTACAGGTGAGTACTCAGATCACAGGTGAGTACTTAGATTAAAGGTCAATATTCACATTACTTAGCTCAGTACTCAGATTACAGTTGAGTACTTAGAATACAGGTCAGTACATAGATATCCATAGTTACCGCTGTTGTCGCTGCCATCTCCATGGTTATGCTGTTGCTCTCTGCAGCATGTTAAAGACATCATCCTGCAGTCCAACCCGCTGCTGGAGGCCTTTGGAAACGCTAAAACCGTCCGCAACAACAACTCCAGCAGATTTGTGAGTACAAATACTACGTGTTACTCAGATATAAATACACAGCAAGACTGTTTGAAGTACTACACGTTTCTCAGATGTACAGTGACAGAGATACTATTTGAAGTACTACACAGATACTCTGTGGTTGTTTCAGGGGAAGTACTTTGAGATCCAGTTCAGTCGAGGCGGCGCTCCTGATGGAGGAAAAATCTCCAACTTCTTACTGGAGAAAAGTCGAGTCGTGTCTCAGAATCAAGGAGAAAGAAACTTCCACATCTACTACCAGGTACTGCAAAAAGTACTGCGGCATGTACCTCAACATGTACAACCAGGTACCACAACATGTACAACCAGGTACTGCAAAAAGTACTGCAACAAATACTACTAGGTATCCTGTACTACTCTATCACGTGTGCTACAGGTCCTGCATGTGCTAAATGCTTGGAGTAGTGGCAACCTTTGATCACTACGACCTTTGTCTGACCTCTCTATGACCTCTGACCTTTGACCTGTTCCAGCTGTTGGAGGGGGCCAGTGGAGAGCAGAGGGAGAACCTTGGGGTCACGACCCCCGACTACTACTACTACCTCAACCAATCAGGAACCTACACAGTGGAGGACGTCAACGACAAGAAGGAGTTCTCTGATACTCTGGTAGCTGTACTCACCTAATATTATCTATATAGTATGATACAGTGTGGTGGGTTTGTTTGTCTGAATGACAGAATGTGTTACATTAACACACCTATGAAGCAGCAAAGTGTTAAACCGTCGTGTTAAACTGTCGTGTTAAACTGTTGTGTTTGTGTGTCAGGGAGCGATGTCAGTTGTGGGTCTGTCTATGGAGGATCAGGATTCGGTTCTGCAACTTGTTGCGGGAATACTTCATCTGGGGAACATCAGCTTCAGAGAGGAAAACAACTATGCTGTGGTGGAAAGCCAGGACTGTAAGAGAGACAGATTACATTACACAACCTGCATTAAACACCCTGCATTACACAATCTACACAATCTACTGCACACAGGGCAGACATGAACAAGTGTTTATAAAGTGACTCAGCTCAGGCAGATTAAGTCCTTTAAAACGCTCAGAAACTGACTGAAGCTCTGCGAGTCAAACACTGTCGACCTTCTCAGAGTCAGAACTCTATCAGATGTGAACTCACACACATGAAACACATATGTTCAGATTCAGAGTGACGTCCACCACCCGAGGAGATCATCATCACTGATGTACATACCAGCAGACCTCCACAGATCCTCTTAGAAAACCAAGAAGAAAACAGTTCAGAACTTTATCGAGAATCTGTCTGATTTTAGTTTCATTCAGTATCACGGTGATCAGTGGTGTTTGGAAGAATGTCAGTGATTCTCTGCTGACAGGAGCTGCTCACACAGTTCTGCTGCTTTAATATAGTAATTATAAACTAGTACAGAGTTAAAAACAGGAGCTGCTCACACACAGTTCTGTTTCTTTAAACTGACAGTCTGATTTGGTGTGAACTGAAACAGGCTGAATAACAGACTGAAGCTGTAGCTCACAGCTGACTCACTGCATCCAGCAGTAATGTAAGTAATACAGAGGTATTATTGCAGCAATACTATTTAAAAAGGTGTGTGTGTAGGGTTGTGAAAGTGTATCTAGACTGTGTGTGTAAATGAGTGAAACTGAAAATTCTGAACAGATAATTCTTCACGTCCACTTGTGTCTCGTCCGTCAGTCCTGGCGTTCCCGTCCTTCCTGCTGGGAATCCCTCAGGACGGCCTCTGCAGTAAGCTGACCAGCCGGGTGATGGACAGTAAGTGGGGTGGGAAGACCGAGTCCATCTCCGTCACGCTGAACACCGAGCAGGCCTGTTTCTCCAGAGACGCACTGTCCAAAGCTCTGTACACCCGACTCTTCGACTTTCTCGTTGACGTCAGTCCAAGTAGCCTCTTCACTCTGCTTCAGTCTCTCTGTGGGTTTAACGTCTTTTCACTCAGTTTCTTCTTTTCTCTGTCAGTGTATCAATAAAGCCATGCAGAAGGACCAGGAGGAGCTGAACATCGGAGTCCTTGACATTTACGGCTTTGAGATCTTCCAGGTACTAACACGCCTTAATGTATCTGAAACATACACCTGGATTTACTCTGAACCTTTAATCCATGTCTTAAGGTTCCGTCCCCACAGTCTAGAACTGTCCTGGTCCAACAGAACAAAGAAAACACGTTACAAAGATTAAACTGAAAATTCAAGCTCCACAGCAGAAACTCAGTGCACCAAACTGAGTCCAGCTGTAATTTCCAATCAGGCTACCTGTATGAACATGGTTCTAAAATGAGCTATGAACAGCAGAACTCAAGTGCAAAAGCTGTTGATGACATTTCTAGATGCACCATGGATTTCTGAGGATAAACCAAAAATATTGGAAGACAAGATGAGTCCCAGTCTGCAGAAGATGCAAGAAGAGGAATATTCTAGCAGGAGAACATTCAAAGAACAACATCACACAAGAGCTTCTACACTAGAACAAAGTGGAACTAGAACTTGGACAGAACCTTTGTGGTATTTTCCAGAGAAAGCTAGAGGAACACAACCCCTCCAGCAAAGAGCAGCTGAAGAACACACTGTGAGAAGATGTGAGCAGAAATTAGTGGACTCTGGTTTCCTCCATGCTGAGGAGGACTGAGTCTGTCATCAGAAATAAAGGTGGATCTATGAAGGACTGAAGGAATCGAAGAAGCTAATGAAACATGGACTCACTTTAGTTCCATTCATGCATGAAATCTATGTGAACTTCACTCCCTCTTGCTCTATAAAATTATTTATTATCTACTTCTTTTTTTATTTTCAGAAAAATGGCTTTGAGCAGTTCTGCATCAACTTTGTCAACGAGAAGCTGCAGCAGATTTTTATTGAGCTCACTCTAAAGGCTGAACAGGTGACTTCATCATTTTAAATAACTTTCAAAGTAGACGAACTGATTATTGATGAGGCTGATTGATCAATTTAAATTCTAGATTCAATAAGAAATAATTTGGCAACAAGTAATTTTGGTGATTAGAGATAAATCAGGAGTCTGTCTGTGGCGTCTCTGTGCAGGAAGAATATGTCCAGGAGGGAATCAGCTGGAAGCCCATCGAATACTTCAACAATAAGGTGGTCTGTGACCTCATCGAGTCCAAACTGGTGAGTCAACCAATCCCAGAGCAGGACTCGGAGCGTGTAATAAAGCAAAAGCGTGTTAATACATGTCTTTTTAAATTCATCCCACACATTGACCTTCAACAGAAACTAGATCCACAGAGTCAGAGGTGGAGGAGGAACTTTACTCAAGTAAAAGTACTGTTACCACAAAAAAAAAATACTGCAGTAGTAATAGTCAGAGCAGAAAAATATCTCCTGTGGCTGTTCCACTGTTTAATATGACACATTGATGTATAACAAGGATTTCACTGATTTCACTGTAGTCTGTTGAATATTTTCATTCTGGATTAATCAGCGGATTATTTCTTCCAGTATGGGATAGATTCAGAATAAACAGAGAAGCTTCGTCACAGCGTCACCTTCACAACACCAACCGACAGGACAAACTCTAGATCATTTTAAATACAGTCGTATCAGTCAAATTATTCAAAGGAAAAGCAGCAAAGTTTCACATTTATCAAATCATGAAATGTTTTTCCATGAATTAAATTAAACAAATTAACTGATTAACCATTGATCATTAACTGACTAATCAGGTTTTTTGTGTGTTTTCTGTGGAAAAATAATTTTCAAAAAGCTGTTAGATGAATATAACAAAATAGAAAAGAAGAAATAAGAAGATGTGGTGGAAGGAGAATGTGTCATGAAAACCTAAATACAGCTCTTGAGTAAATGTACTCAATTACTTTCCTCTACTGAACAATCTTGTTTTTTTCCGTTTAAAATCAGTTGTTGATCCATGTGGAAGTACGAGATGAAACCTCCACATCTTATTCCCATTAATTAAATACAGCTGCTTTGAATTACTGTTAACCAAGTGCTTGCCAGGTTAACTAGTGAGCACTGCTGGTTATTCAGGTAAACTAAGTTTATTTTCTCTCCTGCAGGGCAGACAGAATTTTTTATACACAGATGAATCTGTCTGTTTTCAACATGGTCATCACTCTGTGAATTAGAATCTGCCTCCTGGTGACACCTGAGGCAGATGAAACCTCCTGCAGACATAATGCTAACATTCATTTGGATTTATCACATCTAATCATTTCCCAGAGTCCTCCTGGGATCATGAGCATCCTGGATGACGTTTGCGCCACAATGCACGCTAAAGGTGAAGGGGCGGACCAGACGTTGCTGCAGAAGCTGCAGGGACAAATCGGATCGCATGAACACTTCAGCAGCTGGAACAGAGGATTCATTGTCCACCATTACGCTGGCAAGGTGCTCTGCACACCTCTACACGAGAACACCTGTACACCTACACACTTGCACACCTGTCTGGTACTGACCACACATGTACACCTGCCCCTGTCCAGGTGTCGTATGATGTCAGTGGGTTCTGTGAGCGGAACAGAGACGTGCTGTTCAATGACATCATCGAGCTGATGCAGAGCAGCGAGTTGTGAGTCTCAGCGTGTGTTTGTCTCCTGGTTTGGTGTCTCTGTGAGGATTCCATGCTCCCAGTCTTTGACAGTAGAAATATCACAGCAGGTTGTTCTCATGCTTCAAGTCACCAAAAATCACAAGAACATCCCAAACAAGGCCTCATTACATCTGACTACATGCTCTTGTTGATCTGAGTTAGTGTTTTCATCATAGAATATTTGTATAATAAACCCACATATGCGCTGGCTGGTGCGTACAGATGTAGTTTCAGGATTTGAGCAGCAGGTGGTGCCATTGTCACTAGAGCAGACAGCGTAAAGTATCCGAAGCCCAGGTCTTCACAGTGTAGAAGTATCTGTGATAGGCTCTTGATAACTTGCTTCTGTGATGCGTTTGTGGTCAGTCCGTTCATCAGAGCGCTGTTCCCTGAGAACCTGGAGGCAGAGAAAAGAGGGCGACCAAGCACTGCCAGCAGTAAGATAAAGGTGAGAGACACATTACACCTCCACGACCACTAACCTCTAAACTTTAGACTCATGTTCCTGATGGAACCATAGGTCACAAATGATATGTTCAAGGGCCATTAGACTGTTAAAAATCTGATGATGCTTTCTGTTTTTTACTTCTGATAAATGGGATCATTTTCAATTTTTTTAAAGATAACAAATCTTTTCAACAAACAAATCTGCACAATGGCTTGGTGGTTAGCACTTTCACCTTGCAGATCCCTGGTTCACGTAACGGCCTTCCCCAGATCTTTCTGCATGGAGTTTGCATGTTCTCTCTGTGCATGCCTGGGTTTTCTCCGGGTACTCCAACTTCCTCTCACAGTCCAAAAATATGCTGAGGTTAACAGGTGATTCTAAATTGTCTGTAGGTGTGAATGTGAGTGTGATTGTTTGTCTGTACATGTGGCCCTGCCATAGACTGGTGACCTGTCCAGGGTGTGCCATGCCTTTGCCCTAAGTTGGCTGGGATAGGCTCCAACTGATCCTAATGAGGATTAAGCTGTGTATAGATAATGGATGGATGGAAATCTTTTCAAACAGGCTGGCAGATTTTGGGGTTCAGATTTAACAATGTAAACTGTTCCATCCTCTGTAGAAACAAGCCAACAGTCTGGTGCAGACCCTGATGAAGTGCACACCCCACTATATTCGCTGCATCAAACCAAATGAGACCAAACGGCCCCGAGACTGGGAGGAGAACCGGGTCCGACACCAGGTGGAGTACCTGGGTCTTCGAGAGAACATCCGAGTCCGCCGAGCAGGATACGCCTACAGACGGGTCTTCAACAAGTTCCTGCAGAGGTCAGAGGTCGAACACGGCTAGAACTAGGACTGCATCCTGCTGCTAACATGCTAATGGAAATTCGTGCTCTTCAGGTACGCCATCCTGACCAAAGAGACTTGGCCCAGCTGGAGAGGGGAGGAGCGTCAAGGAGTCATGCACCTTCTCAACTCTGTCCACATGGACCAAGACCAGTTCCAGCTGGGGAAGGCCAAAGTCTTCATCAAAGCTCCAGAGTCGGTATGAAATGCTCATGAAGTGGGTTTCCCACTGCAAACTTTAAAAAATGCATTTTAAAAGTTAAACCTACTCTGGTGTGAATTTTAAGGTATACTCAGTCACAGTTTAAACTGGGAGTTGAAATTTAGGTGAAATAAATTTATTCCAAGTTTTGAGTAAAAACTAAGCTGAAGTTTAAATGTAATCCGTATTTGTTTTAAGGAAGTTTTAAAGTTTGATTATAGTATACACTACCGTTCAGATGTTAGGGGTCACCCAGACAATTTCATGTTTTCCATGAAAACTCATGCTTTTATTCATGTGTTAACATAATTACACAACGGTTTTCTAGTCATTAATTAGCCTTTCAACACTATTAGCTAGCATAATGTAGCATTCAACACAGGAGTGATGGCTGCTGAAAATGGGTCTCTGTACTCCTATGTAGATATTCCATTAAAATTCAGCCGTTTCCAGCTAGAATAGTTATTTATCACATTAACAATGTCTAGACTGTATTTATGATTAATTTAATGTTAACTTCATTGAAAAAAAACTGCTTGTCTTTCAAAAATAAGGATATTTCTAGGTGACTCCAAACTTTTGAACAGTAGTGTAGTTTCGGGTTAACCAGGATTTAACCAGGTTTAAACATTAATACTTGTTGGTGCAGTCCAGCATGCATATTGCTAATTGTCCCTGCTGAACATACCATTAATGAATCACTATTAGTGCCTGGATGTTCTAGTTCCCAGCAGCTCTTGGTTCTCTCAGACTGCTAGGTTCTGTCTTTAGTTTGGTTTAATTTTGTCTCTGCAGCTCTTTCTGTTGGAGGAGATGAGGGAGAGGAAGTACAATGGTTATGCTCGAGTCATCCAGAAGGCGTGGCGTAAACATGTTGCCGTCCGCAAGTATGTCAAGATGAGGGAAGAAGGTAAGACGTTCTTCCATCTGTAGATAAGAGTCATCTAAGTTTGTGTCTTGAATGATATTTTGGTTCTTCCAGCCTCCGACGTCCTGCTGAACAAGAAGGAACGCCGCAGGAACAGCATCAACAGGAACTTTGTGGGCGACTACCTCGGCACCGACAACCATCCTGAGATTAGGCAGTTTGTTGGCCGCAGGGAAAGGATCGACTTCGCCGATGTTGTGGTGAAATATGACCGAAGATTCAGGGTAAGAATCATAAACTTTTAGCAGATCCTTCTTATAAACATCAAGAACATTATCCCAGCCCTGAAATTCATGTTTCTGATTGGATACGTTAAACAGGGTCCAGATCCGAAAGGTTCTTAAGAAGCAGCTTAACCAGATCAAATCTGTTTCCCTGAGCTAAAATACTAGAACCAGAGCTAGAACCAGCACCAACTGCAACCACTTCCACAACCACAGTCAAAAGTAGAACTTGAACTAGAAAGCTAGTACCAGGATCTTAACTCCAGTATATTCAACATTCTCAGTACAAGGGCTAGTCCATTATCCAGAACTAGTACTATGAACAAAACCAGGTTCAGGATTAAAACTATTTTTAGAACTAGAAGAAGCATTGGAACTGGACCAAGAGCCAGTTTAAGAAACAGAGCCAGCTTGGTAGGCTAAAGGAATGTGATGGCCGAATGTCTATCTCCCAGATGGAATCTCTGATCCTAAAAACCACAAAACTCAAATCTTTTTCAAAATCAGTTTATAATATCCTATCCAAACTCAATAAGGACAATGCAGATAAAGTTAAAAAGCGGTGGGAAACGGATTTGGGACCTATTACAGCTGAATCCTGGGATGAACTTTGTAATCGGCCTTTTAAGGCTCTTGTCTCTAATTCCATCTGGGAGAGACAATTAAAGATTCTGCATAGGCTCTTTATAACTCCTGAGAAAAGGCATAAAATGTATTCTTCATTATCTGAAATATGTAACAAATGTCATTCCGCTGTTGGTACCCTTTTCCACTGTTTGTGGGATTGCCCACCCATTCTGCAGTTCTGGGAATCAATTATTGATAGGCTCTGTTCAATTTTTAAGTGTCATTTGAACTTGAGTGCTCGAACTTGTCTCCTTGGTCTGGAGGACGAACTGCCTGTGCGATTTGGTAAGCGAAAGCTGTTGCATATACTGCTACATTGCGCTCGAAAGTGCATAATGATGCAATGGATTTCGGATGAAGCCCCCTCCCGTCATCAGTGGCTCCAAACGGTTATTGCCATAATACCAATGGAGGCGTTCTCCACTCTGTTGATGAATAAGCCATACGCATTTTACAAGACCTGGGACCCTTTTTTAGACTACTTGGACTTCTCCTCTGCACAAAGACTGCGATCCGGATTACTGTCAATGGCTTGGCCAAAAGAATGTTAAAATCGCTGCGGATTTACCAATTTTCATTTCATTCATTTAATTTTTATGTTTTTGTAACGCTCTGCTTTGCACAAAATGTTCAATAAAAATATATATAAAAAAAAAAAAGAAACAGAGCCAGAACTAAAAATACAACTAGTATAGGATCTGAACCATATTTTGGTTTCTCAATGTCGGAACTAGAAGTATGACCAAGACTAAGTCCAGGACTGCATTTGTTTCATATCTAGACCAAGAACCATAACTAGGACTAAAACTAATGGCAGAACAATCCCTCTGATTGGTGGATGGCCTCAGTCTACAAGAGAATGTGAAACTAAGGGGTCACTAAGTTTACTGTTGCTGGAAGTCAAACCTGGTGCTCCTTTACCTGAAGCATCTCTGGTCCTGTTGTTCCACAGACTGTGAAGCGGGACCTCATCCTGACTCCAAAGTTCCTGTACCTGATTGGTCGCGAGAAGGTGAAACAAGGTCCAGATAAAGGCCAAATCAGGGAGGTTCTCAAGAGGCAGATCGAGCTCAACAAAATCCAGTCTGTTTCCCTGAGGTATTTCACCAAAACTAGAAATAAAACTACAACCAGCGATAGATCTAGAAATGTAGAGAAAAAATAATGGTACAGTAAAACTAGGACCAGGATCAGAACTAGAACTAGAATTACAACAGAGTCAGAATTGTAACTGTGGAACTAGAGCCTGTAGAGCTAAAACATGAGTGAAACTAGAGCCAGGGTCAACACTAGGCCTGTAATCTAAGACAGGGGCCATAACTAGAACCAGGACGAGAGGAAAAACTAGAGCTAGGGGAATTGGAACTTCAACCAAAGTCATCTCACCAGAGCACCAGCTGAAAGTACAAATGGAACTAGAACTACAGCAAAGATCAGAACTGAAACGGTGGAATCAGAAGAAGGACCAGAATGAAACTGGAACTAGGGTCAGAACTAGAATTACAAATACAACCAGGGACAACACTAGAGCTAGGATTTAAGTGAAACTGGAACCAGGGTCTGAATTGGAACTGTAGCACAAGAACCTGAATTAGAGAAAAGCTACAGCCAAGGCCAGAAAGCTGTAGATGTAGAACCGGGACTAGTGTGAAACTAGAACCATGGTCTGAACTAAACTACAAACAGCACCAGAGTTAGAACAGCAGAACTAGAACCAAGACTACAGTGAAACTGGAAAGAAAGCGGAACCAGGGCCACTAGGCCTGAGCTACAGCTGGAAGTATAGCTGGAACTAGACCTTGATCCTGAATCATAACTATAAGCATGAACCAGAACATTTGGAAAGTGTAGCATATAAGTTGTTTCCTGTAAGAGAACATAAAAACACCTGATGAGTATTTTGCTATTCTACACCTGTCTGTCTCTCAGCACTCTGCAGGACGACATCTTCATCGTCCACGAGGAGGAGTACGACAGCGTTCTTCAGAGCATCTTTAAGACAGAGTTCCTCAGTTTGCTGGTGAAACGTTATCAGGAGAAAATGGAAAAGAAGCTGCCACTGAAATTCAACAACCTGTCAGTAATAAGCTCAGTCAGCACCTCCATGTTATCTGTTCACAGTAAAATGAACTGTTACTAACCAGTTACATATAAACACAGAAGTTCAGTTTGATTCAGTCTGAGTTAAATAGAACCAGTTCACAACATTAGACATCTGAGGTAAAAAAAAACTGACAGTGTTCTATTTTCCAGAAAAAGAACCAGACCTACTTCTTCAGACTAACTTTCTCCATCCACTGTTCCCATCCAGTCTGGAGTTTAAGGTGAAGAAGGGCAGCTGGGGTCCGTTCAGCTCCTCGGGGTCCAGGCAGATCCAGTTCCAGATGGGTCAGGGTGACGAGGTGGTCCTGAAGCCCAGCGGGAAGGTCCTACAGGTCTCTATTGGACCAGGTCTACCCAAGAACTCCAGTAAGTTCTCGATTCAGTTGCCATTGTAGAGTGCTGTTCGCTCCATCTCACTGTCTCTCCATTTGATCTGCAGGACCAACAAGGAAGGACAACCGTAAGAGCCGCTACATGGGCCACCAGGCTCCACCCACCGGCCATTACAACTCAGGTATGGGTTAAACCTCCAGGTGTCAGGATGTCTGTGTCTAGGTGGATGTCAGGTTCTAAAGGTTGTTTTGTTTCTTCAGCTCCTTACTCCAGAGGGGGCAGGGCTCCAAGAGGAGGCTCCTCCTCCTCCCGAGGCTCCCTGCTGAGGCAGCAGTCCAGCATGGAGCAGCCCACCCTGCCCCGTCTCCAGAACCAGCACCGCCCTGACAGCCGTCGCAACCAACACCATGACATGGGCTTTATGAATGTCCCCGACCAGGGAGCTGCAGGGTGAGACTGCCTGGAGTGAGCGAGTGTCACCAGCAAAATCAGAACAACAAGGAGAACCAATACAGCAAAGATCACCAGTAGAACCTGTAGAATCAAGACCACCAGCAGATCAGTCAAAACCGTAAAACCAGGGTGACCAGTAGGACCAATGTAACCAGTATAATCAATATAACCTGACTCTCAACTTAGACCTCTAAAGCAAGTGTCACGTGTTTAACCAGTACGACCAGTACCACCAGTCACCTGTCCCTGCTCTTGGTCTATATGAGTCCAGTAATCCCTGTGTATTGCCTGCAGGCTGCAACGGCGACGGTCGAAGGAGGTGAAGCCTGTTCCTGGAGCGGGTCGACCCAAACCGAAGCCGAGAACTCCTCATTGCCGAGCGCTCTACGCCTACGACGCCCAGGACACTGACGAGCTGAGCTTCAATGCCGACGACGTGATCGAAATACTCACTGAAGGTACCGCTAGTACTATTATTCTAGTGGTACTGCCACTACTGTAGTGCTACTCCATATCTGCATATACTGCCTTACTATGACTAATGCTGCTAACATTGTAGTAGTATTACAGCTGCTACTACTGCTGTTTATGATGTCACTGCTACTGCTGCTGTTGGCACTGTGCCTAATACTACTGTTAGCTCTGCTTGCTAATGCCATGGATTATGCTACTGCTAATGCTGTTGTTAGTGATGCGGCTACTGTCAGTCAGTATTGGTCAGGCCTGTTGTCCTCAGCATCTTTATGTTCATGCAGATCCATCTGGTTGGTGGTTCGGTCGGCTGCGTGGCAGAGAGGGGATGTTCCCCGGAAACTATGTGGAGAAGATCTAGGCTTTCTGTCTGGAGTCAGAGGTCACCGACCTGCTGCCGCTGCAGGGTCATCGGGAGCCTGAATGTGACGAGTTCATTCATAAACAAACACATGGCACATGGCACAATGGCAGCTGTCAGTCAACCAGGGCTGTAGAGGTTGAAGGTCAGGTTCAGGTGTCTCTACCTGCTGACTCCTGGGCTACAAGTGTCCCCATAACACGGTTCTCAGTCCTGCTAAAGGTCCCCACATGGCTTCAATCTCATGCTGCATTCAGTCCACTTAAATGTTTCTGTGTGACTTCAGTCTCTGATCATCTCAGGTGTTTGTAAAACAGCAGCTTAATCAATTCTCACATCAGTGTTACCGCCTGATATAGTGTATTGTCCTGCCAGCGCCCCCTGCAGGCTCCAGTGTTCATTACAGGCACCGAATGAACAAACAGCTTAAACATGACAGTAGGTTTAAGGTGTTGAACACGGACAGACAAGATGATCAGAAACTGAAAGTCATGCTGGAGTTTATACATGTAAAACACACTTCTTTTATTCTTCTGAACATGTTAAACATCACTGCTGAAAACACACTAAAGGTTTTATTGCTGATTAAAAGACGAAATACAGATTTATTAGAAATATAATCTTTATAAATGATTAAACATTTTTACACTGAAATACTGTCCTGCTTATTTTCTGCATAGGTGTCATGTTCAGAGTTTAATCAGTGAACTGATGGTGAGTTTGTTAGAATTCAGAGCCTCCAGCTGATCCTGGAACAGTCAGTTTCACCTCTGAGCACCTGAGTGGCACACCTGCACATACAGTCACTTGCAACATTAACTGGTCAGTTTTTGTGCTGCTGGATGCTGCAGGAAACTACATTATCCAGAGTTCTGTACCTCAGGAGGGCTGTGCTGCCTTTATATGCTTATGGAAATGTGGCTTTTGGTCCAGTTTCTGCAAACTGCAACTGATCTGATATTTTTCACTGTCATTGCTACTACAAAGAAAAAAACATTTTGAGAGTAACATCCAAATATTTAGAAAAAAATGTCACGATGTCATATATTGACAAAATGTTTTCACTTAAAACATGACATTTCAGTTGCACGTTGATGTATGTGAAAGCTGATAGAGTTCATGGTTTTTATCTGTTTTGGAGCTAATCATTAATGTAGATCTTGTAAGTTTATGACTTTAAACCCAAAGTGTGCAGGTATTAATATATCCTATAAAAGTATTTTATTTATATGATATTACAACAGAAATACAAGAAATTATATATATTCTGAGGAACTTTTTCTGGGTAAAGACAAACTTGATTTTTGAACACAAACTTTTTTTTTTTTCTCATAAACCTGAAAATGTGACTCGCTGGCTTGCACCGTCACCTCACAGCTGGACGGTTCTGGTTAGAATCTGTTCTGGTCTTTCTGTGTGGCGTTTCCATGTTTTCCCTGCTGGGTTCTGACCAGGTTCTCCAGCTTCCTCTCACAGTCCAAATACATGCTGAGGTTAATCGGTGATCCTAAATTGTCTGTAGGTGTGAATGTGCAGGTTGTCTGTCTCTATGTAGCCCTGTGATAGACTGGTAACCTGTCCAGGTTAACCAACCCTGCCTTCACCCTAAGTCAGCTGGGATAGAGTCCAACCTCCTGCCACCCTAATGAGGATTAAACAGTGCATAGATAATGGATGGATGGATAAAACTGAAATATTCACATAAAATAATATTTGCTTAGTCAAAATAATATCTCTATTTCAGAAATATGACCCTTTTAAAGGTGATTTTATTGAATAATGTATTTGTCACTGTGGTATTCTGCAGTTTACTGTTCTCTAATGTTCTTATTCGTTTGTTTTGGTTCGCGATGGTGCCTTCCATTAACAGCTGGAACATTTCCGAGCTTTAACCGTGTCCCTGAACGCGTCCTGACCTTTTACCCGGTCCGTTACCGACAGTACAGTTACCGGCAGCCCGCTGACCGTTAGGTTTACGGTACCGTGTCTGACTGACAGTCCGCCGTCCGGTGAGTCGGCTGTCGCCGTTTACCGAAGCCGTTACCCTGTCAGAGAGAGAAAGCAACTGGCGGGTCAGAGCGGGACGGTTGACGGTTAGCGGCTAACAGGCTAACAAGAGATGGAGGAGTTCCTGACGGCATGCCAGCGGGCCGTGAAGGTAACACTGTTAGCCGTTAGCACAGCTAGCCGTCAGGCTGACGTTAGCCTGTTAGCTTACACAGTGTTGACGTTCAGATATTCATTATTCAGCTTTTATTCATTCAGCATGGACGCTGTCAGGTTAGCATCAGCTGCACCTTTCAGGTTAAAACACAACACGAAATTAATCAATAAAACTTTATTTAACCAGGTCTGACAAACACGGGATCGTAAATATAAACTAGAGACTGAGTAATTTTGAAGTTATTTATATTTTAGAATCTGAATATTTAACCGTCGTAATGTTTTCTGTGCAGTTAGAAGGACTGAAATCAGAAGAGCAGAGAAAGTTATTTGTCTATTTTAGAAAGGTGTAGTCCTGAGTCAATCCGGTAAATTAGTATAATAATTAGCACTCTAAGGGTTTAGTATTTAAATCAGACAGGTTAATAATAAATATTATAATCATGTACAGTTTTAATCGTAACGTTTATAGAATTCTGAGTGTTTTCATTAAAAATTTACTCAAACTAATCAATTGATTATTGAGATTTTTGATAGTAAGTTAAATAGCCTTTAGTGATTAATGGACTTATTGTTTCAGCTCCACACAAGAATTGATTAAATAATGCAACGAGAGACGGATGAATGTTACAAAACATTTAAAAGCAGAGAAAATATGAGCAATAGAAACACAAAACTAAAAAAGTAATCAAATAAAATGATGATGAAATCTTTAAAAATAAGGCAGTGATAGAATGTAACACTATGTTCAACAGAAAAACATTAATAAAAAGACTTACAGCCATAAATCTGTATAGTTTAGATAATTGTTTAAACACTTGAATGAGTTTTTGAAATCATTTCTGAAGGACTTTTGGTGACTCCTTGGTAAGATTTGTGGGATCATGGTGGATCTAAAAGAATGAATAATGAATCTGTGTTTTTACCGGCTTTAAAGTAAAATACCAAAACTTAGACAAACTAACCTGTAAAATGCAAATAATTGTATCAATCAATAAATGATACAACAAAAGAGAAGACATTGTTTAGATAAAACCATGAAATGTAACTCTTTAAATAAACATTTATGTTTTTTTTGTTTGTCGTTTTTAACTATCTGGTGACACTTTGGTGAGATTCATGTAACTGTACTGGATCCAAAACAGCATTAATTCACATTAATGCTTAATCCCTTTATTAAAGACACTTTGGATCAACATCTGTTGTTTTAAATGTGCTGTTGGTGGCAAATAACAGTCACTGGACTCATGAATCCAGGTTCTTCACTGACATAGAACCAGATTTGAGAAGGACAAATCTGACTCTTGATTCACTCTTTCAGGTGGCTGAAAGGTTCTATAAAGGTTTTATAAACGTAGCAGTATATTTTACAGTGTTTGGATTATTTGTTGAGGCTCTCGTGTTCACAGCCTCTCTGGTTCTAAATAAGGTGAACAGACAAAGAGGTTTGTTTTGGTCTCAGGTTCTGTTGTTCTGGTGAAACTCAGTGGTTCTGAGTGTTGTATACAGAACTGGTCCTGTCGTTTCTACACTTTTTATAAAACTGTCTGTGTGGTCCGTCCTGGTCTTCATCCCCCAGGCAAACACGGGTCCGGCGGCTCCAGGGTTCCATGTTGTTCTGGGAAACGAGGCCTGTGACCTGGACTCCATGGTATCCGCTCTGGCCTATGCCTATTTCCTGTCTAAGGTGAGTCACCGTCCAATCAGCTGCCAGGATTGGTGAACAGCGTCTGAAGTCTCTCTCTCTGTCAGACTGCACACAGTGAGATGCTCGTTGTGCCGCTGCTCAACATCCGTCAGTCAGAGCTGCTGCTGCGATCAGATAACATCTTCCTGCTGCGTCAGACTGGTTTGTCTCCGGAGCTGCTGCTGTTCAGGGACCAGCTGGATCTGCAGACGCTGCAGCGATACGGACGCCTGCAGCTGACGCTGGTCGACCACAACGTGCTGCCCAGGTAACCAACACTTGACAACACATGACAGCTAACCAACACCTGATATCTAACCAACACCTTAAAGCTAACAAACACCTGACAGCTAACCAACACCTTAAAGCTAACCAACACCTGACAGCTAACCTACACCTTAAAGCTAGCCAACACCTGACAGCTAGCCAACACCTGACAGCTAGCCAACACCTGAAAGCTAACCTACACCTGAAAGCTAGCCAACACCTGAAAGCTAACCAACACCTGAAAGCTAGCCAACACCTGAAAGCTAACCTACACCTGAAAGCTAGCCAACACCTGAAAACTAACCAACACCTGAAAACTAACCAACACCTGAAAGCTAACCTACACCTGAAAGCTAACCAACAACTGAAAGCTAACCAACGCCTGAAAGCTAACCAACATCTGAAAGCTAACCAGCATCTGAAAGCTAACCAACACCTGACAGCAAACCAACACCTGAAAGCTAATCAATACCTGACAGCTAACCAACACCTGACAGCTAGCCAACACCTGAAAGCTAACCTACACCTGAAAGCTAGCCAACACCTGAAAACTAACCAACACCTGAAAACTAACCAACACCTGAAAGCTAACCTACACCTGAAAGCTAACCAACAACTGAAAGCTAACCAACGCCTGAAAGCTAACCAACACCTGAAAGCTAACCAGCATCTGAAAGCTAACCAACACCTGACAGCAAACCAACACCTGAAAGCTAATCAATACCTGACAGCTAACCAACACCTGAAAGCTAACCACAAACAACTGTCAGGTAACCAACACCTGACAGATGTGACTGTTAACCTGCACAGGTAGCCTTGAGTTGTAGGTAGGTGTAAGCACACCTGTGTAATCAGTTCACCTCCCACCTGCAGTTCAGACAGTGACCTGGAGGTGGCGGTGGTGGAGGTGATCGACCACCACCTGCAGGAGAGAGAGCCCTCCCCCTCCTGTCCAGTTACTGTGGAGACGGTGGGATCCTGCGCTACCTTGGTAACTGAACGCATCATACAGAAATCTCCAGAGATCCTGGACCAGCAGCTCGCCCAGCTGCTCTACGGTAATCACCTGGTCAGATACACCTGATAATCAATACCTGATAATCAATATCTGATCACACACACCTGGTCAGATACACCTGATTTTTGGACTTGACTGTCTAGGTTTGCAGATGATTGATGAGGCTCCTTCTGTCCTGAAATGTATTGATTACTGATGAGGGGTGTGTGTGTGTGTGTGTGTGTGTGTGTGTGTGTGTGTGTGTGTGTGTGTGTGTGTGTGTGTGTGTGTGTGTGTGTGTGTGTGTGTGTGTGTAGCTGCGGTGGTGCTGGACTGCGTCAACATGTCACCTGCTGCAGGTAAAGTGACTCCTAAAGACAGTCAGTTTGCTGCAGCTCTGGAGACGCGATTCCCCGCTCTGCCACCGAGGGGCGCTCTGTTCCAGGCGCTGCAGAACGCCAAGTTCGACGTCTCAGGTGAGTCTAACCTGAACCCGAAGGTCTGCACAGGTAGACCACACCCACCCATAGTACTCTGAAGTATTTATGGTATTTATCTATAGTATTGTGGTAGGATTTTCTCTTCAGTTATAAACACACAGGAGATGCAGTATTTGTAGTAGTAAGGCTGTATTAGCAGTATTTCTTGTGGTATTTGTAGTATTAATGAGGTGTTTGTAGTATTTATTGCGGTATTTGTGGTATTTCTTGCAGTATTTTTGGTATTTTCTGCCGTATTTGTACTATTTCTTACAGTAGTATTTCTCATAGTATTTCTAGCTGTGTTTTGTTCTCAGGTCTGAACACTGAGTAGATGCAGTGTTTGTATTATTTTTTGCAGTATTTGCAGTATTTATAGCAGTATTTTGTCCTCAGGTCTGAGCACTGAGCAGATGTTGTTGAAGGACATGAAAGCTGTTTCAGGAAGTTTGAATCTTGCTGTCTCTGTTCTCTACATCACTCTGGAGGTCAGTCAGCAGTACACACTGTACTACATATTGTATTACATCCTATCCTATAAACTGTGCTGTTTACTGTGTTAAGCTTTAATACTGCCTCTCACACTACTACATTATACCACATTATACTAAACAGTAGTACAGTTACTACAGCTGAGCATCATGTACCTGTAGCCCCAATATTTAGTCTGACCCTGTAGAGGCTTTATTCTAGACAGCGCCACCTGCTGCTATGTATAATCACTACAGTACTGCGCTTACAGTTTTAAAAGTTAATTATACTCAAAATATACTTAGAATTTTAAAGGTTTATTCCATCCAAAGTACTACTTATTACAATAATAATGACTTGGTCACTAAGACTTGCATTTGAACAAACTGTATAATTATCAAACTTAAAATAATGCAACCATCTGCTGTAGCCGTTGTGGTCTCTAATGTAGTGACGGACAGAGATCAGTTCAACAGGCTTCTATTATCTGATGAAGGATTAATTAATATGTTGACTGGAGTTAATTTTCATCATCCAGAGCCAAAATCTCATTTTCATTCAATACAACAAATCAAACAGCTCAGAGTTAGTTTTACAGCAGCTTTCATCACATAAAACTGACTGTTTGCAGGTTCAATGTCGAGTTCAAACAGTTTGTTTCTCACACTCTGGCATGTTGACAGGAAGACATCAGAACTGTTTTTATGGTTAAACAAATGAAAATGTATTCACACACGTTACTCAAGCTGTGACTGTTATTCATCATGGCCAGAAATGCTGCTGCTTCTTTTAACACTTGGTTGTAGAAGTTCAGCCTCCACTACACCTGCAGCCCCAGCTGACCAATCAGCTGCAGGGACCCCACTGTGCCAGCAGGTGGAGTCAGAGAGCTGCAGGACTGAATGCTCAGCTTCTTTTCTCAGGCAGCAGTTTGTCATCAGAAGGGTGTGTGTTTTATGTTGATTTTATGTGTGTGTTTTGTGTGTCAGGAGTTCCTGCAGAGGGCGGGGTTGGAGGCGGAGCTTTCAGGTTTCTGCCAGAAGTTTGGATTTGATTTGCTGCTGCTGATGACAATCTCCTTCACTGAGAACAAAGAGCCAATCAGAGAGCTCGCTGTGTTCAGCCACAGCACCACCTGCAGGGACCAGGTACACACTGTACTACATACTACTAAACACTGTACTACACACTACTAAACACTGTACTACATACTACTAAACACTGTACTACATGCTACTAAACACTGTACTACATGTTACTAAACACTGTACTACATGCTACTAAACACTGTACTACATGTTACTGCACACTGATACACACTGATGTGGGTTGTGTTTGTCAGTGTTGTCATGACGACCCAGGTGTCCTCCCTCTTCAGGTGAGCCAGTACCTGGAGCAGGCCCGTAGCCCCGCCCTCGACCTCAGTCCAATCAGCTGCCCCCATCGTCTCCTTGCAGCCTATCAGCAGGGTAACATCCTGTAATCTAACAAACAGGTAAACATGGCGAGAAGCCCTGATTGGTCCTATCTTACCACGGTTTCTGTCTCCTAGGAAACACGCTGGCATCCAGGAAGAAGCTCCTCCCCATTGTGAAGGACTTCCTAAGGGAGCAGGACGGAGACAGTCGCCTTGCAGACGGCGAGGAGGATGAGTCTGGGGTCCCTCCCACCCCGATGAACAGCCTGGTGGAGGGCTGTCCTCTGGACGGGGGGCTGCCGAGCATCAGTGCCCAGGACCTGGAGGAGAAGTTCAGTAAGATGGCCGACAACTGACCAAGTTCTGATCCACCCTCCTGATCCAGGTCCTGCAGAACCAACAGGTTCTGATCTAGATCAAAAAGATCCTACAGATTCAGATCCAAAAGATCCAGATGCAACAGATCTGACCTTCAGAATAAGCGCCTACTGTTGGTGGGTTTGGTGGCCTTCTGGAGTTTCTCAGCCAAAAACAGTCGATGCCAAACTGGGTGTTCATGTCATCAGAGATGGAAACACAGACGACATGAACAGACACACTGAGCTGAACCAGAACCTGCTCACAGAACAGAATACCTTAGAACCTGAGTCTGTTGGTACACAAAGAAATCAGCACAGAGTCCAGATCACAGAACCAGAAGTAGCTACAGAACCTCAGTTCTCAGAAAACTCACAGCAGAAGAGCTTCACAGATTTAAAGGTTTATTCTGGTTTGTTGCTAATTAGTGTCTGTTGTGTGTCTGTGGGTCAGAATATCTGGCTGTTGGATGATCTGCTTGATCTTTGTTATTCATCTGTGATATACAGTTCCCTAAATGCCTCATAGTCATCTTTAGATGCTGCAGTTTCCAGATGCTCCGTAAACGCCTCACAGTCATCAGTAGATGCTGCAGATTCCAGATGTTCCCTAAACGCCTCACCAGTCTTCTTCAGTTACTGCATCAGCTCAGAGCTCCAACATTCGTTTGCAGAGTCACATGAGTTCTGATTTCACATTTAAGTTTATCTACCTGGACTGTTTTCTGTGAGCTGAGCTTTTCATTAGCACAGTTGATTTTCATTTCGCTGTGGGAAACCCCTGATTGTCATGTTTTGTAACTCTGCTGCTGTGACTGAATGTGGTATTTTTCTTATTCTCTGGTTCAGTCGGCTTACCTGCTCTCTGCTCACCAGGTGAGTATGTGTCTCTTCCAGCCTCCTTCTCAGCTCATATATCAGAGATAAAGTCAGTGTGACCCACAGGTACACAACAGACACACTAATGAAAACACAGCAGCATGATCCCATGAGGAAATATTAATAAATAGAATTTAATTCATGTCATCACCCTGAGTTTTGTTTTATATTTTACAGACAACAAATGTATTAATAAGTTGTGGATCTTGCTTTGTTTTATAGAATGAAATTTAAAATGAGACGTTTCCAAAGACAATCATCTGTTTTTAAATGAAGACGTTCAGGTTTAAAATAAAGATTCAGCTGAAACACAAACTGCAGCTTCAGTCTGATCACAGTAGCAGGACTTTTACAATAAGGGCCCCAAGAAGGGCAGAGCTTTAATTGTGAAACAGGAAGAGGAAATCTGCAGAAATAGGAAGCTGCAACAAACAAAGACAAAACATTTGTTATGTGAAGGTTGGTTTGGGCTTTTCTGATTCCAGCTGCTGCAGTTTAAATCTTTGACCTGAAACCTGCTTTTCATATAAACTGTATTTGTGTTTGTCATGAAACTGAAGTCAAATGTGAGAATCAGGACATTTTAAAAGCACAGAAACATGAGTAGCTTCTCACTTTCTCTATTTCTGTTCTTTAACTGAAGCTTCTTGGTCCAAATCATCACAAACAGGTTTTACTTTCGTAATTTGTAAGTTACTAGTGAAATGTTTGACTTTAATGTGGCATCATTTATATTTTAAAAATCTGTTTTCTCATAATTCTGACAGATTCCAAATAAAAAGTCTGACTACAGATATCTGAGCATCGTGTTGTCTCACAGAAAAAAACATTTGACTAAGTGAAAGAAACGACTGATTTCTGATCATAAAAAGGCAAGTATTTGATTTCTGATCATTAAAGTTGAAGAAACAACTGATTTTTGTCATATATTTCTAATTTGCAGCTCAGAAACGTAAATTCTTCACTTATATTTGCTGATTGTTAAAACAGAATCTGTTCACATCAAACTGTAGATGGCGGGATTTAGGACCCTGAGGGCTCCTGCCTCTTCCTCCTGCTTTAAATAACCTCTGCAGCTGATTGGTCGATCTTAATGAGTCAGCCTGCAGCTCCTTTGTGCCTCACCTGTCTGCACAGAGCAGGTGAGCGTCAACCAATCAGACGGCGGCTTTGTTGTGAAATGCAGACTTACAGGGCGAGCGAGTCCCACAGAGTCAGAGAGAGAGAGAGAAAACACACAAGACACCAGACGTCCAGCAGATCATATGTGCCTTTCAGAACACACCGTGACATCACTGTGACATCATGAGCTCCCCTGGTGAGAACGCGGATGGACATAAGGAGAACAGGTACGTTAAATATTCAGAACTAAGCAGATCAAATTTCTGTGTTTGTGTTTCCTGTCTCTGTAAAAACAGGAACATGCTTTTGATGCTGACGCTGGTTCCTGCTGAGGGTCAGTTAAAGCATCGTCATGCTGTGTTTACTGTTCCATGTTGATGAGTTTCCTGCAACCTTCTTGAGAACCCATGTAGATCCCACAAGAACCCTGGAAGTTCCTCAAGAATCTGGAATCTCTTAAAGAAAACTTAAACCCTGTAAAAGAGAACCTCCTTTGAACACCTGAACTCCTTTCATTTAACATTTAGAATCTTTATGAACCCTGAAAACACTTCAAGCAACCTGGAACCTCTTCAGACACCGCTTCAATCTCATCAATTGCTCATAGAAAACCCTTCAAGAACCCTGAAAATTCCTCAAGATGCTTCTTCAGTATATCTGGCTCTTCATGAGGAACTCATTTAAGCAGTGCTGGAATATCTTGAAGTTCCTCGGGAAACCACGATTCTCTTTAAGCACCCAGGGTTCTCTTCAAAAACACCTTTACCTTCCTCAAATTCTATTGCAGCTTTTTAAAGGAAATCACGCCAAGAACCCTTGAACATCCCAAAGAGTCCCTAAGAACAGCTCAATTGAATTAGAACCTCTGTAGAACACCTGCATTCCTCTCAGGTAAACTTTGCTCTCTCTTAATAACTCTTGGGTGACTTCAAAAACACTGGGATCTCCTAAAGACACCCAAAGCCCATCTCAAGAGTGTAGAATCTCCTTAAAACACTCAAATTCCACTCAGGTAAAATGTGGACCCTCCTAGGAACCCTTGAACCCCTTCCACAAACCTGGAACTTCCTCAGGAATCCATAGAAAAACCACAAGACTCCTGAAAGTTTCTCAGGAACCTTCTTTGTTTTATATAAAACCACCACAAGCATGTGAAATCTCCAACAGAATCTGTGAGCCTTCCCAAAATATTCTTTGAACCTTCTTAGAACACCTAAATTCCACTCAGGTAAAATGTGGACACACTTAGGAACCCTGGAACTATTTCAAAGACCCCGAAACCTCTTCAAAAACACCTGGAACCTCTACAAACACTATTGCAGCCTCTTCAACAACTCAGGGAAGCTCCATCAGCAATCCTGGAACCGCCTAAAGAAACCTTGCGCCCGTGTCAAGTCTTAGAACCCCGTTAGGACACCTCTCAGGTAACATTAAGATCCTCTTAAGAACCCTAGAACGCCTTTAAGCACACTGGGACCTGCTCCAACACAGATGCAATCTCCTCAAGTATCGGTGATAATCTCATTAAGAACCCTGAAAATTACTCCAGAACCTTTTTCATTTTATGTGCAACCTTCTCAAGGACTCATGGAGCCTACCAAGTAAGCACACCTGTATAGACCACGCTGACTGGTTCTCCTGGTTGGATGTTTAGTGTTGGTTTATCCCAGCCGGACACTGAAGGCACCACAGTGGAAACATGAGCCCTAACCTGAAGAGGGCCGCCCACTTTCTACTGCACACCTGATCTCCTTTACCTGTGACCTGCACACAATAACGTATGCACAGGTGTGGTTACCTGGCTGGGTGTGTCCTCTCAAATACAACAAACAGAGGAACAATACAGCCCCGCCCCCTTCACCTGCTCAGATATGTCAGTCTGAGTGAACTGGTTTGTTTAGTCTGATCCGACTAAGATTTTCAGAGAACGACACGACAATTTCTGGACTGACATGCCAAACTGAGGATCGCTACCTGCCAAACCTGACAGGTGAGAGTCACCTGACTGCACCTTTCTGTTCAACTTGAAAATCAGGAAGAAGCTTAAAATGAAAGAAAAGTGAATGGAGTCTGGTTTACAGCGAGTTGAAAGCTGTGTGCATGCAGGTGTTATACAGGTGTCATTGAGGAGATCTGATGCTGTATTTTTAGACATTTACCAACTAAAAAAATCTGTTAATCAAAAAGTAATCAGTAGATGGATAAAAATATTGATCAACTGCTGTCTGTCCATACATTTATATGACACCAGCAGATTTCACAGCTGAAACAGTGAAATGACCTCAGATCTAATCAGTCACAGAAACATATGACTGCTCTGAGTAAATTACAGTACTACACTGTGTCTGGTAGTACTTTTACTACAGTGCTGGACCTGAATACTCAGTGGTTAAAACCACAAACTCCTGATTCTAGTTTCAGCTGAGAGGGAAACAAAAACTCAGCAGCTTTAAATGTGGAGTCAAAGTCAAACAGCAGCTGATCATCAGGAGTCCAGAGTGTCCCTGAATGCACCATCTGTCCTCATAATGTTGATTAAAGGTTCGCTCATAGAAAAATAGAAATCTAAAATGCTAAAAATAACAAATAAATACTTTTTACAGAGCTTGATCCTAGATCAAGTCTGCATGTCTAGTTCATTGTGGATGTTCTTGCTCGGATGGATCTGAACCTTCTCCCTGATGGTAGCTGTTGAAACAGATGGTGGGCAGGATGTGAGGTGTTACTGATGACTCGGTGTGCACATTGCAAGGAGTAGGAGGTGTAGATAGTGGTGATATCTGGTAGTGGAACCCTAATGATTCTACCAGATGTTTTTATGACCTGCTGTATGGCTGCCTGCTCTGCCTTCATGCAGCTGCTGAACCAGACAGCTACACAGTAGGTCTGCATGCTCTCGATGGGACACCTTCAGAAATTTACCCACAGTTTCTGTGGTAGCTTCTCTCTCCTCAACTTCCTCAGGCAGTAGAGACGCTGCTGGGCCTTGCTAATGACTGATTCATCGATTTATTGGCACCTGAAGCTCAGCTGGTTGCAGATTTTCTCTGTTCGTGTTTGCAGACATCACTTTGTTCCATTTACTGTTAGAAAATAAATCAGATATTTTATTTTATAACTTGTTTATACTAATTTATTTATAATTACCTGCACTTTGTAACAAATACAGCTGCAGAAGAAGAAACCTCAGACGTTATCGTCCAGTCAGAGAGGAGATTTCCTTCACAGATGTTACCTTTGTGTTTTGTTCCTACAGAGCTTCTGCAGAGCCCAGCAACATCCAGGACATGGAACTGAGGGAGGAGTGGCAGGACGACGGCTTCCCCAGGTCACACCTCACCTGACTGCTAAACAGAGACAGGGAGCAGCAGAGGAAGAGGAAGCTAACTGAGGCTAACTTGATTAACACTGATGCTCATTCATACTGACAGAAATTAACTAATGCTAATCCATACTGGCAGAAGTTAAAAGAGGCTAACTGGTTCTATCTGATACTAACTGATGCTAACAGAAGCTAAAAGATGCTAACATTGATAGCTGCTTACAAACATCTGCGTGTAATACGCAGAACAGCATTTTTAATAACAATATTTTTTGTCCCTCTGGTTCTGTGTCTGGGTGCTGGTGGTTCAGACCGCTGCCAGAAGACTGTGGGAGTCCAGAGGAGGCAGAGAGTCCAGCAAAGGGCACCAGAGCACCAGGTGATAACAGAGTTTCTGTTTTACAACTTTATTTCAGTCTGACTCCACTATCAATGAACAGAAAAGTGCCACCTTGTTATTCTCCTTCCCTTCACCCCAACTCTTCGGGGCAGATAGCACCTTCCCTAAGCCTGGTTCTGTCTGAGTATATTTTTTTCCTCCCTGGTAAAGGGTTTGTTTTTTTTCTGGTTCCTTCCCACTGTCGTTAACTGTTTGCTCAAAGGTAATCTAAGGGAAACTTTGGATTGTTGGGTTTTCTGTAGTTCGTAAGGTCTTTAATATGTTAAATGACATATGTTGTGAATTAGTGCTACATAAATAAAATAAAACAAATTAGAATTTGGGCTGCACATTGGTGTGGTGGTTGGCACCTTCTCCTTGCAGCTAGAAGATTCCTGGTTCGCGTCCTCGCCTTCCCGGGATCTTTCCGCATAGAGTTTGCATGTTCTCCCTGTGCATGCGTGGGTTTTCTCGGGATTCTCCGACTTCCCTCCCACAGTCCAAAAATATGCTGAGGTTAATTGGTTGGTCTAAATTGTCCGTAGGTGTGAATGCAAGTGTGTTTGTCTGTATATGTAGCCCTGCGACAGACTGGTGACTTGTCCAGGGTGTCCCCTGCCTTCACCCCTAGTCAGCTGGGAAAGACCCCAGTCCCACCGCGACCCTAATGTGGATTAAGCGGTGTATAGATAATGGATGGATGAATTGCTGAAAACTGAAAGTGTCCAGCTGTAGCTTACGTTACCTCTCTGTATTTCCTGCTCTGTCCCATCCTCTCCTCAGCCCCGCCCACCAGCCTCGCCCTGTCAGGTACAGTCGGGGGCATAGCTAAGAAGCGTCTGGTGGCTCCGTCTCTCAGTCTCACATTGAGCCGCCGCGACTCTCACGACCTAAACGACAGCTTTTCGGCAGCAGCACTCTCTGCGACGGATGAGACACCGTCTCTCGACCTGGAGGCTCTGGAGACGCCATCAGGCAGTGAGTCGGGAACACTGCCCGACAGCAACCATGACCTGGAATGGGAAGGTGAGACGCAAACTCACTGAAGATGAGGATTTACCTTTCTGATACCTGACCTCTAACCTCTAACTGACAGACGACCTACCTCGTGTGGGGAGGGGCAGGGCTGTGGGCGTGGCCACAAGCTCGGTGGAGACATCTGAAGGTCTGATGGAGCTGGACCAGGTGGACAGCAAGGGGCGCCGCTGGAGGAGGTTCTGTGTCGCTGGACAGGAGTACCACGTCAACATGAGTGTCCTGGAACCCTATCTGCAGGTCCTGTCACATGGAGGTCAGAGGTCAAACACACCTGAAAAACACCTCAAACACACACACTGAAACACAACTATAACAGACCAGAAACACACCTGTAACACACATGAACACACGTACCACACCTGTAGCACACCTAGAAAACATCTAGAAAACAGATCTGAAACCCACCTGTAGGACACATGTAGCACACTTGGAAAACATCTATAACAGACCTGAAATGCACAAAAGACACACTTGTAACACACCTGAAACACAATAGACTAACACCTGCAGGGAGGTCAGGTCTGGTGTGCACCTGTGTGTCACTGTAACCATGACGTATTTGTTTGGTGGAATATGACTGTCTGGGATTGGTCATCAGGTTACTATGGAGACGGGATGAATGCCATCATCCTGTTCACTTCCTGTTATCTGCCAGAGAACACGGTGGAGGACTACGAGTATGTCATGGACAACCTGTTCAGGTGAGTGTGGATCTGTAGACAGGGAAGAAGTGTGAGCACTACATGAACACCTGGTGAACACCTGGACACAGGCGTAACGGTGTGTCTCTGTACTTTCAGGTACATTGTGGGGACACTGGACCTGATGGTGTCAGAGAACTACCTGCTGGTGTACCTGTGTGCCATGGCTCCCAGGAACAAACTGCCGGCCATCAAATGGCTGCACCAGTGCTACACCTCCATTGACAGGAGGTACGCTGGGTTCACTCATCTGGACAGCCCTGAGGGGCAGAGGCAACGCCTTTAAGGGTTGTTAGAGAGTGCACCTTGTTTCCACGGCAACAGAGGGGTCATTACTGTCTGTCTGACCCGTCTGTCTCACCTGTCCATCTATCTCAGGTTGAAGAAGGACCTGAAGGGGCTGCTCGTCGTCCATCCTGCCTGGTACATTAAAGCTCTGATCACTGTGGTGAAACCTTTCATCAGGTCTGAACACACACACACACACACACACACGCATGCACGCGCACACACACACACACACACACACACACACACACACACACACACACACACACACACACACACACACACACACACACACTTCTTTGATTATCAATGAGTTCTACAGCAGAGTTCTAGAATCTTTCTTGTGTTTTTCAATTATCTCTTCATCCGATTCATTTCAAACTGTATGTGTGAGTCATTGGGACTTTGAGGAAGTACAGTGTTCATTTTATTTCTCTATTTTAATGTGGAACACCTTGATTTGGCTTTTCTTTCTTTTTTTTGACAAGAATATAAAGAAAAAGAACTTTCCATTCAGCCAAAGATGCATCTACTAAACACTGGTTTGTTTCGGGTAAATACTGATGCAATCACTAATTTGACCTTCTTATATTGTTTATCTATTGACATTATTTTGTTAAAATCTGTCTTCACTTTGACATGGAAGGGTCATATCTTTGTAAATGCTTCCTGACTCACTTAGACGCTCAAGATTCAGTGGAAATATTTGGAATAAATGTCTCAGAAGATGAGATAAGATAAAATGCCCTTTTATTAATCCAACAGTGGGGACTTTTGCATTGTTCCAGCAGCAAAGATAGTGCAAGCATTTTGAAAAAAATAGTACAAAAATAACAAAATAGCCAAAATAATACAAGATATACATAAGTACTGATTATAGAACGTTATTGCACATGCCAGTGGTATTGCACAGATTCTTTCACAAATGAAAATGTTGACATAAGTATGAATATAGTAGAAATTATTATCTATATTGCACAGATTTTATGTAAACAGAAAAATACCTGTGGAGCATATGTCCTCCAAGTATATGTACACAGAATAATATTGCACAGGATATTATAAAAGTACAGAATATTCATCATATTGTACAGAATAAAACAGCAGAAATAATCACAGCATAAAACATCAAAATAAATCAAAAAATATGTAAAGTAAAGTAAAAAGTCAGATTATCTGTGAAGACTCATAAATCTCAAAAATTCCTCTTCAAAATATTTAAAACTTGATGATTTAAGATAGTCTCCTCTGAAAATAATCCTTGGAATATTTAGAAGCAACATCACCTGAAAATAAATCAAATTCAGTTCATTTTCAGAATCTTCAAAAATCTGAAACCTCTGAAATGAGACATGAAGTCTTCAGATGTGCTACACACATATGCAGAAATATATTATCATTTTTTTTGTTTTAGTTTTACTCTTTTAGAAGGGGGAAGGAAAGGGGCAATAGAAAGAGTGTGGGGGTAGCGGGGTTGATAGAAATAGGGATTAACCAATATGGGCTTTTTAGGGCTGATGTCGACAACATATCTATTTTTTAATTTTTTTTTTTGGTAATTGAGAAACTCAATAACTGCCATGTTGAACGAAAATCATGAGAAGCTATTTGCTAACAGTATGTGTGATAAACATACCTGCCACTCATAACTGGACTATTAGCAGCACAGATAATGCAGCTAGTAGTAAGTAATCATTAATAAGGATTACCATTTTAGAAATTGTACATATAAACATGAAACACTACATATTATCAACATGTGATAAGCGGAAACCTGCCATTTACAGCGAGGCCTCTTCCTAATAAAGGATTAGTTTCACTGAATATTATACAATACTAATATTAGCTATGATGTTTGAGTGTCACGGGACACTTTCTTCTCTGTTTTCTGAATCTTCTTCTTTTTTTTTTTTTTTGCCCAGTAAGGTTAATGTCTTATAAATTAATTAGCCAACAGACAATACCAATTATCAAAAAAATGCCAAATATTGGAGCCATTATCGACTGGACTGATAATAAGTGGATCGGTAGTAGATGGAAGGAAAGGTAAGAAATAGAGAGGATGAGGGTGAGAGAGGTTGAAGAGGTGAGGAGGAAGGAGTCAGAAGGGGATGAGGAGATGGAGGAAGGAGGAGGCTAAGCTGAGCTACCAGCAGCCTCCTCCACCTTCCTGTTGCTCTTGAACCAACTCCAGAAGCTCTTCTTCTTAATCTTCGCCTTCTTCTCCTGCTCCTGTTGTTCTTCTCTCTCCTCGGTCACCTCTTCAGTCTGTTTTTTGTTGCTCTTTCTGTCTTTGGTCCTCCTGAAAAACTTAAAGAATGTCTTTTTGTTTTTCTTTTGGATCCAAAGCGCCGTCTCTTTTTGTTTCTTGAGCAGTTCTTGATTTTCTTTTTCTTTCTTCTCGACTTCATCGCCAGCTTCCAGCAGCAGCTCCTCAGCTTTGAAGAGCGTTGTTGAGAGGTTGTCATTGATGCCAGTGATTTGATGGAGTTCCTCGTCTCTGATGGCGATCTGCTGTTCCATGAGCTCAACGCTCTTCACCATCTCTTGATTTTTAGGAGATTCTTGGGAAAGCAGTTTATCCAGATTCTTCATCTGAAGGAATCTCCACTTATAATGGCCTTCAAGCTCTGTCTTTTCTGTCTGGAGTGTTTTAATGTAGCCATTCATCTGGCTGTTGAGCTCTTTGTGAGGGATGTTGTTGTGCTCAATCCGCCGGATCTTACCCTCCAGTTCTTTAGTCTTTTCTACCACTGCTTATTTGTCCTTCTGCAGTTTGTTGTTTTCTTCCTGCAGACTTTTATTCTTGTTCTCCAAGAATATCGCTTGGTTTTTCAGGGCCTCCATTTCTTTGTGGTCAGGTGCTCTGTGGAAGTTTTTAGCTTCCTGCAGCATTGCTAAGAGACCCTCGTTCTCCAGCTTCAGTTGTGAAACCTCAGCTTCTCTTAGCCGAAGCTGCTCCCTGACCCCATCTTCTGCTTCCATGACATCGGCCCAATTGATGGTCGTAGTCTGGGTCTGGGAAGAGACCTGGTCTTCGCTCTGGATGACCAGCTGTTTAACCTCTTCCTCAGCCTTAACGACATTGGCCGATGTCATGGTTGGAGCTGGTGCCTCTGAAGAGGCCTGGTCCTCTCTCTGGATGGCTGGTTGTTTGGCCTTGCCCAGACCATTGACCACGTTGGCCCATGTCACAGTCTAAACAAGCGTCTAAACAAGCACCGGATCTGACATTTGCTATACCGATACGCAGAGTTACACATTTCCCAGCCAGAAGATAGGAAGGGAAACAGTGTAGTTCAGTAATTTCTCTTGTAGCTGTTACGCTTTACAAAAAAGATGTGAATAAATAACAAGGCTTTTACTGGCAGCAGAAGACGTCTGAGGGCTGCTGGCATTTATGTTATTTTACAGCTTCAAATTCTTATTGTCCTGAGTAAGCAGGTAGCCACTGTGATGAATACTTATAGCTTTAAACCCTCCAAACCCCAGTTTTGGGATTTTTTTTCCCCCACATATTACTCACTGTGAGCTTATTTTTCCTTGCAAAATAAAGTCCTGCACCTCTATGGGAACAGAACAACCATGGCTAAAAGCAGAAAGAACTAAAACTAGAAGGAATATTCTTTTAACCCATATTTCTTAGTTGTATTTTTATAGTTATTTATTGTTATTATTCTAATTTTGTACTACATTGGGACTGGGAGAACAGCATTTCACTTTTTATGTATGCAAATGCACAAGAAATGACAAGAGAAAAATTTTGAAAAAGACTAAAACTGAATTTTTGTTGTTGTTTATTTTGCAAAAATTGAAAAAACTAATCAACATGTAGAATATTTTTCCAAGTGGCCACAGATGTTACCAGCACTGATGCAAAAATGGTAGCTCTACATACCTTTTTTACATATGTTTCTGCTATGTGGTCTATCTAAACACAACCTGCAGTTCATCCCAGTTCAGCCAAAAAATCCCCGAGTTTTTATTGTATCACTGTTGGTCACACCCAAGTCACTCTTTGCTTCGTAGTTGCACCAAAATGGGCCATTTTTTAATTTTTTTTTTTACATAGTCTGGTTACCACAAATAATCATTATTTGACTAGTTTTCAAATGTAGAATGAAGCCATTTTGTTAAAATATCACAATTTTAAGCTTATATTTGTGTATTTTTACCAACACAACTGCATCTCACACATGATTTGTACAACGATTGTCAGAAGGTTAAAAATCTGATTTTTTTTTTCTATTTTCACAGTTTCTCAATATGATGAATTGTGTATATTTTTTGTAGATTTTCTTAAAAATGAAAAAATGCCTTTTAAACCCCAGGTCAGATGTGTAAATGAATGTTCCAAGAATTTATATGTTAGTCTATTATAGCATGATAATAATATCTAGATCAGTTAGTGCAATGGATTATAATATTTGCATTGTTTTAATATCATTTTGACAGTCCTTCCACTTCAGTCTTCTTCTAGTGTTCGAAGCCGTAGCTCAGTTTTCCAGGACAGAATGAAAGAGCTTGTGATTAGCTTTCTATTTATAATTCCATCCCCTTCTATGATGGAGTTTTCCTTTTAAAAAATCAGATGTAAACTTAGATCCACCTTTGGTTTGTTTCTGCGGGTGAAGTTGGACGTTGAATATTTGCATGCGTAGACAGACATCCGGTCATGTCTCGGTGCTGTCGAGGATATGTAGAATGGATGTTTTTTATGGGGGTAATCATATCTTCATGGGGTAGATTTTCTTTTTTCTGGAGGTAAAAGCCAAATTGTCCCGAGGCTTTTGGAAGTTCTCTGGATGACGAGGGAGAGTTCACTGCAGCCCGTGGACCTCTGTCAGTCATCCGGCATGAGGAAGGAATAGCGCTGAGAGGGAAAACAGCTGAAAACACACTCACCCTGCAGAGAGCCACGACCCCATGTCCTACCCCACACACACACACACACACACACACACACACACACACACACACACACACACACACACACACACACACACACACACACACACACACACACACACACACACACACACACACGGAGAGAGAATCACCATAGCAACAATCTGTGTCCACAGTGAGAAGTTCAGCAAGAAGATCCAGTTCGTTCAGAATCTCCAGCAGCTCTCCCAGTTCATCCCCACAGACCGGCTTCAGATCCCCGACGCCATCCGACAGTAAGTCCTGAAGGTCGCTGTGATCCTCAGAGCTGAGCAACTAAACTGGACTTGTAGGTTCTAGAAGAAGCTTCAGCATTGTCCAAGAAGTTCCCAGTTCTAACTGCTTGGTGGGGAGTCCCAGGTATTTATTGTCACCTCAAATCACATGACTCATGGCATGAAACCACCAGGTGAGGGACATCTGAAAGTGTTGATGATGACTAAGCTGTCAGGTGAAGGGTAACTGAAGGTGTTAATAGTGGTGAAAGACAGTAAGTCTGGACAGAGGACATGAGAGAAGGAAAACATCCGTGTTAACTGGAGGGTCTACAACACCTACCAGCTACTGTCACAGCACACCTCAGATCCTCCCCAGAAAGTCTCACAAACATTAGCCAGACCTGTGAGTTCTTGGTTGGTAATGGGCCAGTTGCAGTGAATACTAGAACTCCCTACCAGTCAGTTAGAACTGAAGATGAGTCAAACAACCAAAAAAATCCAGATTCCTTCTACTGAAGCTCTGAGGAACCCACCAGTAAGAACATTAACTGTGCTGTAACTCTGCTAATCTCTTCCTTCATCCATCACGGTTCTATTAGTTCTACTGGTTCTACTGTTGTTATCTTCGCAGCTGATTTTTTGGGTACATTTCTGTTGAACCTTGTGTTCAAAACTTGACACTGCTTTGTTCTCAGCGTTAGACGAACAGTCTGGATTCTATTTCTGAGCTGCAGGAGAACCTCCATGTTTCCTGGTTTAATGGTGGGAATGATAACTGACTGGATGTAGGCGGAGTTCTGCAGTAGATGGCTTGGTTGGTTTCAGCTCCCCAGTGTTTCGTTCCACAGTGAACTGATGTTCTGGTTGTTCTGATGTTCTTCTGCAGGTTTGATGAGAAGCAGAACAGATGACAGTGGATGAAGCTGGAGGTCAGAGGTGATGAGGAGAACGTCTGTCCTGCTGCTGTACAGACAAACAGACGGAGGGCTATTACTGATGCTACCTGAGTGTTGGAGGAGATCGGTATTCTCCAACAGCCACAAGAGCATCAGGTTCTCTGAGGAACATGTGGACATGTCTTCAATCTGAGATAAGAACAGCAGTGTTCAGACTCTGGGTGACTTTTCCTTTAACTGATATGGGAGGTTTGTTTAAACTGTTTCAGATGTTTCAGTGATCTACAAACATCAGACGTTGATGTTGTAGAGAAATCAGTAGCATCCTGATGTTTCTATGTCAACAACCTGAACCTGTTGTCATAGCGACAGCATGAAGCCTCCATCTTGTTTATCTGCTGCCTTCATTCCGCTTAATTTTGGTTTAATCTCCAGCTGCAGGAACATGTGCTTAACCTGCTGCACGCCTATAATAAAAGCACAGATCGAACAGGTTCTACAACCCCATTCTCTGGTGTTTCATGGTTCTGGTTCTGGTTCTGGCAGATATGAGTGTTTCAGCCTGAAAACACGAGGCAGGAAGCGTTCGCTTACTCTCACGTTTTTAACTTAAATACAGCTTCTTGAACACTTCACTGTTATTTTACAGATATTCTGTGTTTTGTTAAATTGCAGATAATCACCAGTAAATCCACAGAAGAAATGTTTGTATTTGTTATTTAACTGTGTAAAAAAACAAACAAACAAAAAAACCCAGACCAAAAATCTGTATTTTTATAAATGGTAAGTTTTTTTCTTTAACAATGTGTGACAATAAAATTACAGTTTTACAGTACTGCCCCTGATTCAGCAAAAAAAATTAAATCTTTATTTTACAGATATTTGCTATTTTCAAACATTTCACTAGTGAACATTCTTCTGTCAGAGCTTCACAGGTTGTTTTACAGGATTTATTTTACAGTGCAACATCTCCATGAGAGTAGAAATGAACTAAGAGCGTTTTAACATTCTGAGGATGTTTGGACGATGTTGTCAGATTATGTTCCATGATAACTCAAGAAGAATGTTCTCAAAATAACATTCAGAAAACATTCAGAAAATGTGTTACTAGACCGTAGAAGACAGACCGTGCCAGTAATGTGATATATATATATATATATATATATATATATATATATATATATATATATATATATATATATATATATATATATATATATATATATATATATATGTATATATACATATATATATATATATATGTATATATATATATATATATATATATATATATATATATATATATATATATATATATATATATATATATATATGATAAAATGTTCTGAGGATATTCTGGAAACGTTACTATGGAACATTCTTCTATAAAATATTCCAAGTGTTACATGATGACAAAGAAAGGATGTTCTCAATACAACATTCAGAAAATTTTGCTTTATGTTGCTTTTAAGAAGAACATTCTGGGAACTAAAAGAAACCTTCCTCATAAAACATTACCAGAACTTTGCAGAACTTTCTGAGAATGTTTTAAAACTAGAAGACTTGCAGCTGTGATGTTTTCTAAGTGTCCAGCAGGTGGCAGCACCTCACCTGAGAATAGCCTCCAGTCATCCACAGAAGAAGATCTGACGGGCTTCAGATGCTGCAGCTTCTTTTTGTTCTGTTTCCAGGTTTAACTGGATTCAGTCTGAAAATCAGCAGCTGGTGAGTCAGTCATCACTGATCGATTGATCCGTTTAGATCAGACTGTTTCACACAGTAAACACCTGATTCTTCATCAGAGCTGGAACAAGTATTCAGATGCTTTACTTCAGTTAAATACAACAAAGTAAAACTACCCCATTACTGCTTTAAACTTCTGCTGACTGATGATCAGATTAGTAACATCAGAGTTTCAGCTGAAGCCACTTCACTCATTTATATCCACTTTATACGTTTATTTTAACATTTTGGGACGTTTTGTTCACATTTTTAGGCTTTTTTGTTTCTTTATTTAATCATGTTTTATTAAAACCCTTTAGGGACGTTTTACTCCACGAAGGAATGCAGTGGAGTTATGTAACGATCGGTGTACATTTGTCCTGTCTGTCTGTCTGTCTGTGCACAACATTACTCAAAAACGGACTAACGGAAGTAGATGACATTTTCAGGGAAGGTCAGAAATGACACAAGGACCCCCTCGTTAGATTTTAGCAGTGATGCGTCTTATAGTCGGGATCCACGGATTTGTTAAAGATTTCTGTATCATTGAGAGATAGCGGCACGGTGTCACTGTAACTATGACAACAAGTGAACGCTACGTCAGCTGCCTGCTGATGATCACATGATTGTGATCCTACTACAAATCCACTGCTGTGGAGTTATCAGGACTTATCCATCAGAAATCATACAACGACTGAGTAGCCTTGGTGGAGTACTGTGCTCTCTGAGGGCTTTTCCTGTTTTTAAATAGTTGGAAAGTTTAACTACTTTTTCTGTATGTTTTTTGGGCTTCTGTAAGTTTCTCGGCAGCAGGTTACTGTTGGAGCTGCTGCCACGATTAGTTCATCAGATCTTTATCAGGCAGAACCAACTGTTCTCACTGTGAGGTGTTTCATCCTCAGGTGTCACTGCATGAAGGGGTCAGAGCCTCAGGTGTCCGTGAAAAGGTTTATTGCACTTCTACTGGGTCCAGCTTGGACAGCACGGCTACTGGTTTGACTCTGGTACTGGTCTTTCTATGTGAAGTTTCCATGTTCTCCCTTTGGTTCCCTGAAGGTGTTTCTGACTGGACCGGATTGGTTCTTGTTCTAAACACCTGACTGCGCTCACCTGTCAGACAAACAGTTCTGATGCATCAGATTTAAACTGGGTTCAAAGAAACCATCATGATGTGAAGCCGCAGGATAGGGTTAGGTTAATGACGGTTAACTATCATCATTAACCATCTGTTGACCATCAGTTCACCGTTATTCAACCATTATTAAGCACTATTTAACCACCAGTTAACCATTATTTGACCATCATTAAATCCTTACATTTAAACCAGATTATAAACTCACAGTAAACACCCTGCGGTCACAGGCTTCTCTGCAAGGCTGGCTAGCATTTAGCTTCCTTTTATAGCTAGTTCTTGCAGCTAGGTAGCTTTTAGGTAGTAAACATTTAGCCAACTTTAAACTGGATTAAAGCTCAGGTTTCAACTAGATTAAAACTCGGATTTTAGATGGATAAAAGTTTGGATTTTAACTGGATTAAAACTCAGATTTTAGCTGGATTAAAGCTCAGATTTGAACTGGACTAAAGGTCAGATTCAAAACTGTGTACTGTCAACCTGCAGGAAGCTGGTTCACAGTTCTAACAGCTGTTTGTGAGGATTAATGATGTTAATGTTTCTGTTTCAGTTTCACAGTTACTGTGGTTTAAATTAAAACTCAGTGTGCTGACGACCACTGGATGTGTGTTTGGTTCTAAACATGACAGTTGCTCAGTGTGTGTGGGTGTGAGTGTGTGTATTTATTATAGTTGTGTATCAGTGTATTAACGTGTTTCTATTCTCATTCTATTTACTCTGATCTTCATTTATGGCTCCCAGCTTCAGGCTCCGCCCCCTTCATTGCACTACCTGTCCACGCGCCCTCTCTGCGCTCTGATTGGCTGACACCTGGAGCTGACCAATCAAAGGGCTCTCTCCTTCGTGGGCCCGGTGTGTCCACGCTGTGTGCACGTGCTGCTCAGTGTAGAAGTAACGGGACACCGGACAGTAACACACACACATACAGGGACACAGTCCGGTATAAAACCGGCTCCTCTGTTTACCGACAGAAGCACCGACAACTCCGGTGATTCATCAGCTGCATTTTAATATAGACCCAGACTAATTAGTACTAATTATTACATTATATTGCATTATATTATATTAGGCTATATTGTATTAAATTAAACCATGGTTCTGACAGCGGGTTCCCGGCTGCAGCTCTTTCAGCTGCAGTTCTCGGATGCCGGACGCTCCTTCTACAGCAGCGGGGACAAACTGAGCGGCTCCGTGCAGCTTCAGGCGGCGCAGCCCTGCAGACTCTCCGGCCTCCGGGTCACCGCTGCCGGCTGCGCCCGCGTCGAACACCGCGGCGGAAAGAACCGGAAGAACCGCAGCCAGGAGGTGGAATACCTGAAGTATGAGGAGGAGCTGCGGTTGGAGGAGGAGCTGAGCACAGGTCAGACTCATCTGGGCCTCAGATAGGCCTACCAGCAGGAAGAGTTAATCTGACCTATCAATAACGGAATCTGTGTTTTAATCAGATATAAACTCAGAATGGTCGAATCAATCAATCAGATACTGATAGAAATAAATCAATAAACGTCTCAGATGTCAGGTTTTGTTCCGTTTCATTGAGATTTAATATTTTGTAGGTTTAGATGTTTTTGTTCAGTCATTTGAAGAAAACTGGTGTTTAATTAATCAGGTAGAATAATCAGCAGGTGAATTTAAATCCAGAAATCTAATGTGTGATTTAAATGTTCAATAAAAACTGAAATTTGAGCTCAGCTTTATGTTCACTGATTCATTACTTTTGTATTTAGCTCTTTTCCTGCCACATAAACTTACTGTTGTTTTCAGGAAGCTGCAGATGAAAATAGTCCAAAAACAAACTGAGCTCACAGCAGCTGCTGTTATGTAACGGACACTGAGTTCACTTCTGATTGGTTCACACAGCTCAGGTGTAGAGGAAACACCTCCTCAATAGTGACAACAGGTGGAGCAGGTTGAACCGAATGAATGAAATTAATGTTAATAAAGACAAACGCTGTTGATCAAAACATTTTATTATTTAGTATTTGAGATTCACTGTAAAAAAAAAACAACAAAGCAGAAACAGGAAGTTTGATTATTAAAGACATTGTTGGTTAAATTCCTGTTTTGCTGTTCCAGACTCTGACGGCTGCTTCCTGCTACCAGCAAACAAAACCTTCAGCTTCCAGTTCGGCTTCGAGCTGCCACCGCCGGGGTGAGACTGACTCCTGATCAGTTATTGATTAGATATCGATCAGTTACTGATCAGTGATTGGTGATCCCACTGACGCTACTCTGCTGTTTTCAGGCGTCTGGTTTCGTCCTTCAAAGGGAAGTTTGGTTCAGTGCGTTACTACGTGAGGGCGGAGCTTCAGAGGCCCTCCCAGCATGCTTTGCAGTGTGAGAAGGAGTTTGAAGTGGAGGAGCCGCTGGACGTGAACCAGGCCGACCTGCTGGTACTGCCCCTGATCACACCTGATCAATAATCAGACATGCAGCCTGATGCTTCAACACAACACATTAAACACTTTAACTAAAATACACTGACCAATGATCAGTCGTAGAATAATCCTCTTCCTCCGCAGGCTCCGGCTGCCGCCTCCAAACAGAAGAAGGTCACCTGCATGTTCATTCCTGACGGTCAGGTGTCCATCACGGCTCAGATCGACAGGAAGGGGTTCTGCGAGGGCGAAGACATCAGCATCAACGCCAAGTTCGAGAACACGTGTTCACGAATCGTGGTACCGAAGGCCGCCATCATCGCCAAGCACTCGTACGTGGTGAACGGATCCACCAAGGTGAGGCTGGACACAGTTCAACAATTGAGGGTTTTAGAGGAGGTCTGAGCTCTGGTTCTACTGGTTCTCCTGGTTCTCCTGGTTCAGGTTCTGCGTCAGAAGCTGTCGGCAGTTCGAGGGAACCACATCATCTCCGGGATGTGTGACATGTGGCAGGGAAAAACCATCAGGGTCCCCAAACTGAAGCCCACGCTGCTCGGCTGTGACATCATCAAGGTGGACTATGCCCTCATGGTGAGTCAGAGATGATGTAATCACGATGCACTGAGGACAGCCAATGAGAGGACAAATAACAATAAAACATGGAAACATAAGAGAATTTATAGTCAGAGTTAGTTAAAAATGTGAATGTGAGATATAATAGGATAAAATGAGAACAACAGAATCAGTAGCATCATAGAGGAAATAAAATTAAATACGATTAAGTTAGAGTTAGGAGATGAGCTAAAAAATAAGAAAATCTGTCAGAATTAGTTGACGTAAGATGAAGTAGCATGAGATGAAATATGACAAACAAAATATTTTGCTTATCAGTGAACCTGAAGAAAATGATAAAATAAAAATTTAACAAAAGTTAAACATCAAGAGATAAATGAGATAAAATGAGATCAGATACAGAAAAAAATATATAAGCTGAGATGAAATGAAACAAAGTGACATATAATTGACAAAAAGTTCAAATATGACAGAAGATGAAGCAAAATAATGAGATGAGACTGAGAAAGATGCGACAAAATATATAAGTGAAATGAAATGAAATGACAAAATAAAATCTAAAAGGAAATCATAAGATGATGTGAGGTGAGATGACAGATGGACAGTTGCCTCCAGATCCATCAGAGATGATGGAAAATAAGATGAGATAAAATAAAATATTTGAGATAATAGAATAAAACAAGATTACCTCAAATAAAATCTGAAATAAAGTCAGGACAGCAGCAGGAGAACATCTGAATAAGATGAGACGACACAGAATCAAACCGGTGATGTGAAATAAATCCAGGTAAAATCGAGGTTAACCTGAAGCTCCACCCCCTCAGATCTACCTGCACATCCCCGGCAGCGAGAAGCTGGTTCTGGAGCTGCCGCTGGTCATTGGTACCGTCCCGTTCAGTGGCGTCGGCAGCAGAACCAGCAGCATGAGCAGCCAGGCCGGGTCCATGAGCAGCTGGTCTTCCTTCCCCTCGGCGCCGCCCAGTTACAGCAACATCCACAGAGACCTGCGGGTCGACGGTCCCAGAACGCCACTGCTGCACGACTACGACGACGGTGATGATGACGATGAGGGCGGCCTCTTCATGAGGGCGCCGGAGGTCCAATACCAACCTCCCCCCGCTTACAGAGAGGTGAGATCACCCGAACCCCCCATAGGTCCAGTTTGGTTTGTTCCGTCTGATGGGGAGACAAGATGTTACACAAAACAAGATTTTATGTTAAAATGAAAAAAGAGCCGAAGAGACGGGATGAAATAAGATGATCTGAGTCATGAATTAAAACGAGGTGAAAGAAATTTAGGATTCATAAATGATCACAAGACTGAAAAATTAAATTATGTAAAAAACATAACGCGAAAGAAAAAAGATGAAATGAACTGAGATGGAGTGAAATACAACTCTAGAAGATTAATGGAGATGAGATGAAGTAAAACAGGATGATGTGTAAAATAAGACAGAATTAGATGAAAGGAAAGGACAGTAGAAATATAATTCAAAATGAGATTCACTAAATTTAAGATAAAAAATATATAAATTGAAAGGATAAACAAGATGAAAGAGATGAAAAGAAGCAAGGTTTGTTGACATCAGATGTTGGACTGAATGAAGATAGATTACAGTTCTACAAGATTAAAGAGAGATTAGAAAAAAAATCAGGATTTCTTGAGACATGGTAAACTTGTTGAGATGACATATTTAGGATTCAAACCTGATAATATGAAATTTTAAAAAGTAACATGAAATGAGAAACTGAGATGAAAGTCTTTGTTCTCAGGTAGACGACGACTCCGTCAGCCCTCCTCAGGCAGTTCAGGTGTTCTGAGGACATTCTGCCTACGACCAGACGAGGACACTGTCCACCATGACGGGACTGAGGACGGAGCCTAAGGGGGAAGCCTGAGCTCCAAGTGTGGTCCTCTGACATGTCAATCATTCCCCGTCCAATCAGGACTGACACTCTGAGCTCAGCCAGGACAGTGGCTTAGCAGTTTTCTAATGGTGACTCAGCAGTTTTGTAGTCGTGAATGTGCTTGTTTTGGCACTTTGTTGCATGGATGAAAACAGAAAAATAGTTTGTTGTGAAAAGTGTCTTTTTTTGTATTTATTATTGACTCTGCGATTGTTTTTTTTTTTTACCGCAATATCCTGATGTTACATTTGTATATATTTTGTAAAGAAGAATTTTATTTTTTTATTTCACCAATAAACATCTTCAGATCGTAAATCTGTGTTGTCATTGTTTGTTGAGCTGCGCTTGTTTATTCTGAAATATGGACAAACAACAAAAACAAATCAACAAAAACAGGAATGTCAACACAAAGAACTGATTAGAAAGAATTTGTTTTTGAATGAAATGTTTATTCACTGCATCTCAGTGCAGTTTTCAGGTACTCAAACTTGCTGTACTTGCTGTATATACTGCATATACTGTATATACTATATACTATACACTGTATATACTATACTGTATACACTGTACTATATATATATACTGTATGTACTATATATATACACTGTATGTACTATATATACAGTATATGCTCTAAATACTGTATATATAGACTACAGGCCAAACATTTAGAAGTAACTTCAAGTCCTGATGAAACTCCATGATGCTCAAGCTCAGAATAAAATTCCTGGGATATTCCTTAAAAAACTTGTGGAACAAATGTCTCATATTTGCCATTTTGTTGTTAAAGCCAGAGAAGGATACTTAGAAGAAAGCAAAGTCTAAGCCAGAAAAACCCAAATACCTGATAATTATAGTAAAAATGTATTCTGATGAGTGACTCTTTATATTTTTATTACTGTATGTAATATATATATATATATATATATATATATATATATATATATATATATATATATATATATATATATATATATATATATATATATATATATGGCTGCACAGTGGCGTAGTGGTTAGCACTTTCGCCTTGCAGCGAGAAGGTCCCTGGTTCGCGTCCCGGCTTTCCCGGGATCTTTCTGCATGGAGTTTGTATGTTCTCCCTGTGCATGCATGGGTTTTCTCCGGGTACTCCGGCTTCCTCCTACAGTCCAAAAATATGCTGAGGTTAATTGATTATTCTAAATTGCCCGTAGGTGTGAATGTGAGAGTGCTTGTTTGTCTATATATGTAGCCCTGCGACAGACTGGCGACCTGTCTGGGGTGTCCCCTGCCTTCGCCCGAGTTAGCTGGGATAGGCTCCAGCCCCCCCGCGACCCTAGTGAGGATTAAGCGGTGTATAGATAATGGATGGATATATACACACATATATATATATATATATATATATATATATATATATATATATATATATATATATATATATATATATATATACAGTATATATGTATATATATATATAAATATATATATATATATATATATATATATATATATATATATATATATATATATATATATATATATATATACACACATATCTATATGTATAAATACTCCATGTACTATATATACTGTATATCAGTGGTTCCCAACCTGTTTGGCTTGGTGCCCCCCCATAAGCTGCACCCCAGTGCGGCGCCTACCACCCCCATCAAAACCACCCCATAAGTACACTACAAAACATAAGAGGGAAGTTATTGAATTGTATTTCTAATAGTCAAACCAAGAGCTGGACTATGACGAGGAGGAGAGAGTTTATGGCTGCAGTAAATTTGGTGGCACTACAATGCATAAGAGTTAAGTTACTGATTTTTTTCTTTTTAAACTAAAAAAATCCTTAAAATTATGGGGAAAAAATGTATATCAAACCAAGAGTTGTAGTATGATCAGCAGGAGTCAGTTGCTGGCTGCAGTAAATTTGTTGTATATTTGTGTCTCTTCGCTGTTAGCAGTGGTTTTGCATTTTGCAGATGGTCCCTGTTCACTCGTCGCACAGCCGGCTGCTCATAGACACCAGTGTTATTTCTGCAGCTTGAAAGACAGCTACTTTTAATTAAACTGGGCTTGTAGCACATTGTCTACTTTACAACGATGGAAAAGAGGCATCGTTTATGTTTACACAATGTATATTCAATGAGTTATTGATGCCGGAAGTCCGAATTTGTGAATATCTTTCCAACTTTACCGAACTATGCTTTGTTTCCTGACGTCGCCGTAATTCACTGGCTTCATGCTGTCATTAGCGACCATTTCACCACAAATAACATAATTCTGTCTTGTCGTTTAATAAAACCAGATTTAAGGTAACTCTCGAGGTATAGCCGGAGTTGTTAGGTACTGATGAATCTTCACCCGTTTTGCGTTTTACAGACACTGTTTCAGTCAGTAATTTTCTAACTGCACACAAACTAATGAATCTTGATGAACTAGCGAGCCAAGCTGAAGAAAGCGTGGAGAGAAGTTGAAAGGTCAAGGAGGTGTGGCCATCAAAGTAGCAAAGGATTTTTGAAGAAAGACCAAATAAATGTGTTTTTAAAATGTTTTATAGGTAGACTTGTGATGTCACAGTGAGCCTGTTACTCTGATTTTATCCAGAATGTAAATATCTATTTTTTATAACATCACAGCCTCAGAGCAGACAAAGCTTCGTGCCCCCCCTCAGATCTCTGGTGCCCCCCCCTGGAGGGACGCGGACCCCAGGTTGGGAACCACTGCTGTATATACTGTCCATAGTTGATGGTGTGAGCAGCTGCAGTCCTTGTGCAGACATTTATTTTAAGCTGCTATAAGAAGTGGGTCAAACATCAGGGAGAATCTAACTGCAGCTCGTCTGTGTGTTTCAACTGTTTTATCAACTGTGACTTTTAGTCCATAAACAAGGGTTAGGCAGCATCACATTCACTGAGATGTTGGATTAAATGTGACAGAGCAGAAGTGGGTTAAAGTTCAGTCTGTGTTTGGACATCAAACATGTCTCTGGTTTATTTCAGAGCACAGCAGGTGGATCTGATTTATTTCTGCTCACTGATGCCGACTGTCGTTCTCAGAATCGTCTTCTTAGAAAGTTACAGATAACTCAGAAATAGATCAGGTCTTTAAAAGGCGATGAAATGTTTCAGAAACAGATGCTTCATGTTCACAATAATTGTATCAGTTAACATGAAATTCAGGTTTAAGCTCAAGTTTGACTCAAAGTCACTGTAGAACACTGTGTGTGTGCCTGGGTCTGTGTAAGTGTAACGTGATCAGTTGTTTACTTCGACAGCACCTGTTCACGGTTAGTGCAACAACACACACACACACACACACACACACACACACACACACACACACACACACACACACACACACACACACACACACACACACACAGTATCTCTCTTCAGTTTGTGTCAAACATCTGATAAATATCATCAAACTTTAATATCTGGATTGTACTTGTAATATACACATTTCAGTGCTCCATCCATATAAACATCTATTCATCCATCCATCCATCCATCCATCCATCCATCCATCCATCCATTATCTATACTCCGCTTAGTCCTCATTAGAGTCACTGGTGGACTGGAGTCTATCCCAGCTGACTAAGGGTGAAGGCAGGGCACACTCTGGACCAGACCTGGGCATCCTACGGCCCGCGGGCCACATCCGGCCTTGACACTGACTGGCCCGTATGAGGTCACTGGAAAATATGAAAAGTCAACGCAAATATATATCATCGCAATACATGCAAGCAATACGCATGCACTGCTTTTATTTTGAAAGGTCTGCTAAGTTAACGTTTTTTCGCGCGTGCTTTCCGTACTTAGCATAAGGTTTATGCGCTGATTGGTTTGTTGGTCAGCTTCAGCCCGGGAAGATGTCAGCTAACGGCAAAAAAAGAAATATTGATTCCGAATGCAGAGTTTTTAACAAGGCACGGACTTCCAAGTATTTCTTCACTGAAGTCAGAGGTAAAGTTGTGGGCTAGTTTGTGGCGAACAGATCGCGGTGCTCAAGGATTATAATCTGAATCGACATTACGAGACCAAACATGCGGAGAAGTACAAACATTTGACTGATGCAGAGCGGAGAGGATATCTGAAGGTTTGCTAGCTAAACTGCTAAAGCAGCAATGACTTTGTTTTACCAAAGCTCATATCAAGGGATGCAGCAGTCAAGACGAGTTTTCTCATATCCTACAAAATCGCCAAAAACAGTACGCCATTCTCTGATGGAGAGTTTATAAAAGAAAGGCTGGTGGACTCTGCAGCGTTTATATGCCCGGAGAAAAAAAGAAGCGTTCGTTAATGTGGCCCTTTGGAGGCGAACCGTAACGAGGCGGGCGGAGAGCATCGCCGAAAATCTGGAGCTTCAGCTGCACAACAAAGTGGACGATTTTGACGTTTTCTCCTTGGCTCTGGACGAGAGCTGTGATGTCCGTGACACAGCCCAGTTACTCATCTTTGTACGTGGACTAACAAAAAACCTTTGAGATGACGGAGGAGCTGGCAGCTGTGCAGCCAATGAAGGAACCACGACGGTGAGTGATTTGTTCACTGAGGTAAATACACGGATGAACAAGCTGGGACTAAAATGGGAGAATTTGGTTGGTGTTACAACTGATGGCTGTCCAAATTTGACAGGGAAAAATGTTGGACTTTTGAAACGGATGCAAGATAAAGTGACTGAAATAAACCCAGAACAGAAACTGATATTTTTGCATTGCATTATACATCAGGAGGTGCTGTGTAAGTTAGTGCTAAAAATCAACCACGTGACTGATGTTGTAACTAAAGTAGGTAACTTCATCAGGGCAAGAGCACTGAATTACAGACAGTTTGTTGTCTTTTTGGAGGAGATGATAGTGAACATGGTGACCTTGGTTACCAGACAGCTGCCAGATGGCTCAGCCTGGGCAAGATGCTTAAACGAGTTTGGGATCTGAGAGCAGAGATTCAAGACTTGGGCATTGTACATCATTGTATTGTGTAATTTACTGTTTTTATTGAGATATATTGAACATTGCTGTAAGTGTAGTGGGGAGCTGTTGTCTTTCTTTATGCTTCACAGTCATCTGACAACACCTCATAGCGTTCATGATGAACAAAAACTGACATGATAAGGCAAGTTTCAAATCTCTGCCAGCTGATGGTCATATTGTTGTAGAATAAATTCTGAGTGATGGCTTACTTGATTTGTTTGAAAAAACAGTGATTGCTGAAAAGTAATTAAAGCACTTGGAAAATCAGTTTCACATTTTAAGTATGTCTTTATGATAGTAAATATCTACAACTCAATAGGCAGCAATCACAGTTTGAATGAAAAAACAAAATCTTTCATTAAATAGTTGTGTTCTATGTTCCACATTTTCATTATATCATTGTATTGTTTCATTTACTGTTTTTAATCTAGATATATATTGAGCAGAGCTTTTAAGTGTACTGGTCCGGCCCTTAATAACCATCAGAGTTTCTCATGTGGCCCTGTATGAAAATTAATTGCCCACCCCTGCTCTGGACAGATCACCAGTCAAAGACAAACGAGCACACTCACATTCACTCTTACGGGCAGTTTAGAATTATTAGTTAACGTCATGCATGCCCAGAGAAAACATACAAACTCCACGCAGAAAGATCCCAGGCTGGGACGTGAGCCAGGAATCTTCTAGCTGCAAGGTGACAGTGCTAACCACTGAGCCACTGTGCAGCCCTCCATATAAACATCTGTTTTGGTCCATAAAGCTTTGTATTAATCTGACAAACTGTGGTATCAAAACTTTCTGCCTGTTGAACAGATTATCATCCTGAAACAGAAACAGTTTTGATCCTGAAACAGGTCAACTTCTCTGAAACTACAAACTAAAAGTGTTCTTTTTCTTATTCTGTAGTGTGCAGCAGCTAACTATTAGCTAGCCATCAGTTAACCCGCAATTAACCAGCAGTTAACCATAAGCTAGCGATCAGCTAATCACCACATAAACTTCAGTTAAATATCAGCTAATCATCAGCTATTAGCTTACCATCAGTTAACCAACAATTAACCAGCAGTTAATCATAAGCTAACGATCAGCTAACCTTCAGATAACATCAGCTAAGCATCAATTAACCATCAGCTAACTATCAGCTAACCACTAGCTAACCATCGCCTAAAGCTGATTAACCACAAAAACTCAAAGAAAACACACTGCTAGCTAGGCTTGTTAACTTTTAGCTAGTTCATTTTTAGCCAGTTAGCATTTAAGTAGCTTTTAAGCAATTATCGTTGAGCTTATTTTTAGCTAATTAATATATATTCAGTTTTATGCTCCTTTTTTTTAAGCTAGTTGGTGTTTAGTCAGTTTTTAGCTAATAAACTTAAAGCTAGTTAGCATATAACCAGCTCTTAAGTAGTAATTTGTTAGCTTATTTTGTAGCTAGTTAATAGTGAGCCACTGGTTATGCTGGTTTTACTGGTTTAACTGGTTATACTATTTGCAATGGGTTTTTTTTACTGGTTTTACTGGTTGCAATGTTTTTCACTGTTTATACTGGTTGCAGTGGCTTTAACTGGTTATACTGGTTGCAGTAATTTTTAGTGGTTATACTGGTTGCAGTGGATTTAACTGGTTATACTGGTTGCAGTGATTTTTACTGGTTATACTGGTTGCAGTGTTTTTAGTGGTTTTACTGGTTTAACTGGTTGGGTTCTGCTTATTGGAGCAGTTACTCCTTCAGCACATCAGCACTCTTCAGGTTTCAGGTGACCTCGATCTTCAGCTCCTCTTCTTTCTTCTTCTGTCTTTGGACCTGCAGTCCTTCTTCCTTCACTCTGATTGGCCTGCAGCGTCCCTCAGGCTGCATGTGTTTGGCTGAGGTCAGGGGTCACTGGTTCACATAGTCAGAAAATATAAATACCTCAAACAGGTATTTAGGTGCAGTACTTGTATGAGCAAATGTACTCAGTGAACCCTCTGGTTCTAAGTCACTGTTTTATTTATTTATATATTAATGAAGTCATTAGTGGTATATCAATATGAGTGTTACTATAACAGATAATTCTATATAAGGAATCGTCCTCTTCATTTTCGTCATTATGCTGTTTTAGATGTTCTGCAGGTTTGTGGAGGTTTAACCTGCACATTTACTTCGTTCTGCTGCTAAAACAGAAACAGTCTGAGGAGAGGGTTTCTCTGGAGGCAGAATCAGTTCAGATTTTAAACTTTTCTAATTAGGATAAAACTCAGATTTATTAATTTCTCTTCTCAGAAACTCTGGTGGACACGTGGAACTGTGAGGGCGATTTCCGTCTGTAAACTCAACATGATCTGCACTGTGTTTGTGTGATTATCACTTTTATTATTCATTATCTATTATCATACACAATAAATAAATAGTAAATAATAATAATAATATATTATATATTACTTTATTATCTCAGTACCATTTTCAGTCAATCTAACTGCAGCCTCTGAATATCTGAAACACTTTCTAAGAAACATTCTGCAGATGAACTAAATCCATCTGGACCTGAATAAACCCAGATTTAATGCGGTGAAGTCCTGTTTTAGTTTCCAGTAAAATGATCAACTGTGTCTTTGTGATCAGAAGCAGCTGGTTGTGAAACATCACAACCACGTCCAGCGTATCAGTGAAATACAGTCAGACTGGTTCTGATCCACTGAAATGTGACTGGATCAGAACCCCTTTGGATTTGGTTTTATTCAGCTCTGACTCTAATATTTCCTGGCCTGCTTCATGCTGTTTAGTTGAGTTCACCTGTACCTGCCAGAGGCCACGCCCCCCACAGGTGCAGCTGCTTACCTTGATGAGAGGCTTCACCTGCTGCTCTGCTGCCTTTGTTCTGTTGGACTCTGTGAGCTGGTGTTCTCCTCATATGTTCTACCGTATTGGCCCGAATATAAGACGGTGTTTTTTGCATTGAAATAAGACTGAAAAAGTGGGGATCGTCTTATATTCGGGGTCTAGACATTATACCCATTCACGACGCTAGATGGCGCCAGATATCATTGAAGCGAATGCTGAACTTGACTCCCTAGGCCAAAGCGAACCCGTCACGAAGAATAGTTTAGTTTACATATTTAAATGTTCAGATATTAAGATTTGAATGAGGCAAAATAACATGCTTTTTCTCTCAAATATATTGTTATAATCATTTGTTTCAGATGTACTGTAATTATTTTCTGTATAAAAATTAATTTGGTGTTCAAAAAGTCTTTTTTCAAACTTGAGTCTTGAAAAAGAGGGGGTCGTCTTATAATCAGGGCCGTCTTATATTCGGGCCAATACGGTACTTTAGTTTTTGTTTTACAAGAACCACAGAGGGAATATAAAAACGTCTAAAGAACTTAAACCAGCTGGACTCTCAGAGACTCTCACCTGTCCAGGTGAGTCATGTTCACATTTTGTGCTATTCCTCTCTTTAGCTCTCTGTTAGTTAAGGTCATGTAGATTTATTTTTGAAGGTTTGTTGTATGAACTGAATCATATTTTGCAGTTCCTTCAGTCTGAATCTGCTCAGATCACAGTTCTGCTGGATCAGTTCACTTCACTTATTTGTTGTTTGGGACTCAAAACTCAGTTCTAAAAATATTTTGGCTGAATTCATGATTTCAGATTGGCACGTTTTTCAATTTTTCCAAGTAAAAATAACCCTTGGGAGGCATTCTAATGGTTCAGTATCTCCAGAAATAAAACAGACATGAAATGTGGTGAGAACAGACAGAACAGTTTCTTCTGATCTGAATGATTGATTGGATCCAGCAGAGAACACAGTTTAATTATTGGAACTTGAAAATGGAAAAAGTTCAAACAATCAGAAATACTTTATTGATCCCTGAGCGGACATTGCTGATGCTACAGCTGCTCCCATTTAAAGTCAAGAAATTCAAACCGTAAGACTGAGTGGTAACTGAGTAACTTAATTGACAAATTATTCAACTGTTTGCACTGAAACATGATGAGTCCAGTTTATTGAGAGTCTGACCCTCGGAGTGGAGATTTTAACAGTCTGAGTGATTTCTTGTGGCGCTCTGTGTTGGGGTGAGTCTGTGACTGGATGAGCTCCTGTGGCTGAGCAGAATGTCATGGAGTTGGTGGGAGATGTTGTCCAGGATGTAACTCAAGAGTCCAGCTCCATGTCCTCAGTGGCCTTGTGGATCCGTCTGTTCAGTCTGTTGGTGTTTGCTGCCCTCAGCCTTCTGAACCAGTACACAGCAGCGTTAAGGATGGCCCTGGATACCACTGACTCTTAAAGCATCCTGAGTATCATCCTGCAGATGTTGACGGAACTCAGCTGCCTCAGAAAACAGAGACTACTTTGGACCTGTAGAGGTGTTCTTACCCCAGTCCAGTTTATTGTCAATGTGAACCCCAATGCATTTAAGCATGTAGATGTGGTCAAGACAACTTTCTGAAGTTCAAACCAAGCATCAGAGTGGGGAAGAAAGGGGATTTAAGTGACTTTGAATGTGGCATGGTTGTTGGTGCCAGACAGGTTGGTCTGAGTATTTCAGAAACTGCTGATCTACTGGGATGTTCACACATAACTTTCTCTAGGGTTTACAGAGAGTGGTCTGGAAAAGAGGAAATATCCAGTGAGCGACAGTTGTGTGGATGACAATGCCTTGTTGATGTGAGAGGTCAGAGGAGAATGGGCAGACTGGCTGGAGAAGATAGAAAGACAACAGTAACTCAAATAACCACTGGTTACAACCAAGGAATGCAAAACACTGTCTCTGAGCGCACAACACGTCCAAACTTGAAGAAGATGGACTACAGCAGTAGAAGATCACACTGGCTGCCACTCCTGTCAGCTAAGAACAGGAAACTGAGGCTACAATTCACACAGGTTCACCAAAACTAGACAACAGGAGATTGGAAAAACATTGCCTGGTCCGATGAGTCTCCATTTCAGCTGCAACATTCAGATGATCAAAATTTGCCGTAAACAACATGAAAGCATGGATCCATCCTGCCTTGTATCAATGGTTCAGGCTGGTGGTGTAATGGTGTGGGGGGGTATTTTCTTGGCACTTTCGAAACCTTACTACCAACTGAGCATAGTTTAAACACCACAGCCTACCTGAGTATCGTTGTTAACCATGACCATCCCTTTATGACCACAGTGTACGCATCTTCTGATGGCTACTTCCAGCAGGAGAATGAACCATGTCACGAAGCTCAAATCATCTCATACTGGTTTCTTGAACATGACAATGAGTTCACTGTACTCCAACGGTCTCCACAGTCACCAGATCTCAATCCAATAGAACCTTTGGGATGTGGTGGAACTGGAGATTGGCATCATGGATGTTCAGCCGACAAATCTGCAGCAACTGCATGATGCAGGTGGACCAAAATCCCTGAGAAATGTTTCCAGCACCTTGTTGAAAGTATGCCACGAAGAATTAAGGAAGCCCTGGAGGCAAAAGGGAGTCCAATCTTTTACTAGCCAGGTGTACCTAATAAAGTGGCCAGTGAGTGTAGATAGATGGATCCATATTTCTATTAAAATAGTCTTTGGTCGACATTTCACCAAGTTTTGAGGCTCCAATATCAGTAGTATTTGATGTGTGGAAAGTTATACAAGACAAGGTTCCAGTTGTTAGATATTTAGACTAAATGTTGATGTGGACTCTTTGGTAGGAAACAAACTGTTGTTCATAGGGATCTAGGTGCAGCGTTACAAACTGCTTCATGTTGATTCATGTTTAATTTAACATCAGATGAGGCTGATTTCACTGAATGTTTCCATTCAGATACTGACATTAACAATGAACATATAAACTGACAATTCAACACATGACATTATATCTGATGTTTACTGAAACACATCACGACAACAAGAAGAGTGAATCAGGAAATCTATACTGCACTAAAAGCAAGTCTCTTGACTAACTGTTGATAATGAAGGTGTGGATGTTGATGACAGCAGTAAAGCTTGAAAAAGTCTACCAACGGCAAAGATAGCAAAGACACTAACTCGACTGGAAGGGAGAAATCCCACTGAGATTAAGAACTTTACATCGTTAAAACAGAGGAGGAGAGGAGAGGTCACTGAGTACACGGCTGGAGTCTCTGCAGTGCTCAGTGTTCCACTGTGTAGCTGAACACATCACCTTAAGATTTACTGATTATGCAGAACAGTTATAAGCAGTTCTATGCGGAGAACTGGTGGATGAAGGTGAGCTGCTCTGATCTGCTGCAGGAGGAAACGAATCAGGAAGTGAAGGAGATGGAAGATTCCTCCAATAAAATATGCAGCAAAAGAGGAGGATCTACCAATCAGCAAGTATCGTCCCCAACTTTCTAAAGAGACGTTCTTGAAAAGGTTCTACAGACGTTCTTGAGGTCAGAACTTGCTCAGAGGTTCAGTCTGCCCTAAAACAGGTTCCTGCAGTGGAAAACTGAGTTACACTAGAACAAATGACGCATAAGAACAACTTTTTCCATCATCTGCAGACTAATTTGTCTCTTCGTCAAAGGTCTGTGGACATCAATGGAACCAGACAGTCAGGGGTCAGAAGAAGCTTTCAGTTCTGGGTACTGCAGGTCAAAACATTTAGAACATGTTGTTTGTGCATTATAAAGGTGTTCTAACAGACTCAGGTCAGTGGAAGCAGTTGCTGGTTTGTCTTTGTGACAGAACAGGTACCAGTAAACTCCATCAGAACCATCTTTTGGGTTCTGTGTCTCTTTAGCTTTGTTCAGGTGAGAAGCAGAACCAATGTTTCCAGGATCAGTTCATTCAGTTTCCACTGTGAAACCAACAGCTTCCCATTAAGTTCTATGCATCACCATGGAAACCAATGTTCCAGATAAATGACAGAACACCTTCATGATTCCTGAAGAACTCGGTGCGAGACGTTGAGAACATCAGAGTCTCAGAGCTGCAGGAGATTTTTGTGAAATGCGACCAAACTTTGCTGCAGATTAATTTAAATCTGGACGGACTCAGTTTGAACATCATGTTTACACAATTCTGTTTATTCAACAGAATCCAGTCAGAACCGGACAGGATGGACAAAAGTTTATAAAAAACATTAAAAAACGTGTAAAGGTGCTCAGATAAAAGCTTAATCAGCTCAGCTCCTCTTACACACTGTCTCTGTTTCTCTAACAGGTCAATGTAGAGCAGCAGCTGGACGCTTCAGAACCTGATCAGATCAGGGATGGCAGGAGTGTGTATGTGCTGGTGTTTCAGTAAATAGCCTCATCCATGTTGTCGTCGCTGTCTCCTCCGAAGTCTTCTCCGTTATCGAAGTAGGACATGATGTAGTCCGTCTCCTGCAGAACAGAACCTTCAGTTAGTCCAGAACCGGTCCACACAGACTGTTTTGATCCATCACATGTCACGTATAGAATCACCTCCTCAAACTCCTCCTCGTCGTACTCCTCGTCTCCATCGGCGTCGTCGTCCTCCTGCTTCTTCTTCTGCTCTGTGTTGTCGTCGTCCTCTTCGCTCTGCTGCTCCTCCTTCTTCTGCAGAGTCTGAGCAGGAACCAGAACCAGAACATTCTGTCACGTTATTAGTTCTTAACAGGAAACCTTTCAATAATCAAAGCAGAATCAAAAACTGAATCTCTGAACGTCTAACAGGTCAACATTTAATTACAACTTCTAGTGAAAACACATGAACAGGAATTTGACTGAATCATTAGTTTGACTTAGAAACTGAATTTACTCTTTTTACTTTTAAGTTTTACTTTGCATCTTGTACTTTTTACTTACAAACATAAATCCTGCAAGCTTTTAGGATTTAGAGAAAATATAAATTATACATGATGGAATTCCAAGAAAGCAGAATCCGAAATGTTTCTTTCTCCTCCATTTCAGAGCAGGTTCTGATGGACCTGCTGCCTGTTAAAACTGTTAAGGTTCTACGTTCCCGCAGGTGTTTCCAGTAAATCCACCAACAGAACTGGTTTTCTCACCTCCAGTTTGATCAGAACTTCCTCCTTCTCTCTGGCCTTCTTCTTCTTCTTCTTCTGAGCCGACTGAGCGTCTGAGCGAGCGACCGACACACCTGAACACAGAGTCCAGTTACCATACCTGACAATGTAATCAGATTACTGAAAGAAATCATGCTACTGAGAGTAATTAGATTACTGAGAGTACTGACCATCTCTGGCAGGTTTCCTGGTGTGGATTCTCAGCTCTCTGGGGAATCTCAGCCAGTCTGAAACAACAAGAAAAAACACATTCATCACTGATCAGGACGTATTGATCACTGATCAGGACATATTGATCAGGTGGAGTCTCACCTGGAGTCCAGTCCATCAGTCCGTCTGTGTGCTCACTGCTGTGGTATTTATCGGAGTAACGCTCCACATCTGGACAAAAACAGCAGCTGATTAATAATAATCTTTCCATGTTTGTTTTACACACAAATTGATTGCTCTCCTTGGAACATATTGGTTTTTGATCTGATGTGTAGTTGTGTGTCTGGCTGTAGCACAGGATCTCTGGGGACTTTATGTTGCAGTTGGCAATAATTTGCCACATGAGACTTTAAAGCAGCAACTGCAGTCTGACCTCTGAGTGCAGCAGCTGGCTGGATGAAACACGGTAAACTCCTCATGGCTCCTCTGAAGTCCTGTTTCAGAGCCAGTAGGTACTCAGCCTCCTCCCCACCTGTCAGAGGGAGGGGCTTCTGCTCCATCACCTGGACAACAACAGGACAGTCAACGTTTCAGACTGTTTCTGTTCACTCACACTGTCGGATTATAGCAGCTTCTGTCTGCAGAGAATCACTGATGTTCAGACAAACATCAGCGTGAGATGGAAGGAAACTAAAAGACTTCTGACATGTATGTAGCAGGCTCAGAGAACACGTATGAACGGGTCTTACAGGGAACACAGGTGTGGGCTGCTGCAATGTCGGAGGCAGAGATTCTCCCCTGTTGATTCCGACTGAGTCCACACTGAAACTCAGGGTTCTCCGACTCCGCCCACGAGCCGCCATCACTGTTGCTGAATGGACCGGATCAGAACCGACCCTCCAAGACCGGATCAGATAGGACGCAGGTGAATCTGGATCCTGACAGAACCACCAGAACACAACTTTATTTATCTCACCAGCATATCAGAGCAGCACTAGAACATGAACCATACAGAACATGAAGAAGGTATCACTTGTTAACCTCTTGAAGCAGGACAGAACCAGTACATCATCTTCTCCACTAGTGACTCTGATGATCTCCTTTAGAACCTGGGCTGGTTCTTATCTCCGACTCAAACATAAACACTGGGGAACCAGAAGATATTCTGTGTTCTCTGTACAGCCAGGTTGGATGGATGAAGAAATTTTCATCTTACATTATTGATTCATAAAGTTCTGCTGTTTGTTTTAAATCGACAGAACACAGCAGAACCTCAAATGTTTCTCTGGAACCCACAGAACTGGTTTTATGCACTTTGTAAACATAGTGAACTACAGACCTCCTTCAGCTGTCTTGGAGTTTGTAAAACTTTTTAAAAATATGTTGTTTTATGAGTATTTATTTCACTAAAGTGTGCTGGTAGTGTGATTCTGAAGGCTCTGCTCGGGTCTCTCTGGAACAACAGATGGACCTGAATAAACACGTTTAATGTAACTTTATCAGTGAAATACAGTCAGACTGGTTCTGATCCAATGAAATGTTACTGGATCAGAACCACGTTGGATTTGGTTTTATTCAGCCCTGACTTATATTTGCTCCACTGCTGCTTCATGCTGTCTCTCCAGGTGAGTTCACCTGTACCTGGAAGAGGCCATGCCCCCCACATGTGCAGCTGTGCACCTTGATGAGAAGCTTCACCTGCTGTTCTGCTGCCTTTGTTCTGTTGGACTCTGTGAGCTGGTATTCTCCTCATATGTTCAACTTTAGTTTCTGCTTTATGATGCCACACAGGGAATATATAGAACCTCCAAAGAACCTAAACCAGGAGAAGTCACTTTTTTTTTTAAATTATTTTATTTTCATTTCATTCATGCATTAATCTGATGTTGAAGGTTTTTTGTGATCAAATTTTTATTTTATTTTGCATAAAAAAAAAGAGTTAGGCATGATGTGTTACAAGCTAAAGTGCAATCCATAAAACATTCATACCTGTACAGAACTTGTACAAGAATACATAATTGCAGTAACTAAAAACATACACTTAGAACAATACAAGATAGGACAAATCAAAACTAAAATAGATAAATAAATGAGAAAAAAAAAAAAAAAAACGCCCCTACCCTGGATCCAGAATTACAAGCCTCAGTCTCACATTACACTTGTAAACCACGGAGACTAGTTAGCAGTGAGTACCAAGTTTTCACAACAGAGTCTTTGGCTCCGTGGATTCTGGCTGTTGACAGCTCCAAATAAACAATATCCAGATACATCAGAACCCATGCTCGGAAAGTGAGCAAGTGTGGAGGTTTCCATCGCGTGGCGACTAGTTTTTTTCCAGCTGTGATTCCGGCTAACAATGCTCTTCTCTTGTCCAGGGTTAAATCAAATTCTGGCAAATCATTCAAGATGAGTGTAGTAGGTAAGCAAGGCAGATTGATCTTGAATAGCTTAGAAAGGTTAAAGGCAGTCATCTTCCAGAACTTGAACACTGGGATACATTCCCAGAACATGTGGAAAAAACTACCAATGGCTTTGGAAGAACAAAAAATACATATAGGATTATTAATAACCTTCATCAAGTGGAGCTTTCTGGGAGTTGCATATGTCCTGTGTATATATCTGATGTTGAAGGTTAACTGTATGAAGTGTTGTCTTGCTGTTTCAGTCAGTAGATTGTCTTGAAGTCTTGACTTTCCCTCGGGATTAATAAAGTATCTATCTATCTAGATTTGTTCTCTCAGGGTGACGCTTGGTTGATTTTATTAGCTTTGTTTGCTGTATTAACTCTGCGAGTTTAAATAACTCCGTTACAAATATCAGCTCTGTTTATTCTGTTATGTCAACTATTAGTTAGATTAACTCTGTGGCTCCGTTACTTATATTTACTGTTAGTTATAGTGTAATAGGAGGTGTTAGCTTTGTTCACTGTGTTTGCTATATTTGCTCAGTCAGTTAAATTAACTCAGTTACTTTAACACTGTTAGCTATATTCGTTGAATTAGTTATACAGCAATAATGATGGTTCTGTTCACTGTTCCATTAGCGGCTGTTAGCTCTGTTAGCTTTAAAGCTCGGTTAGTTCTCGTAGCTTTGTTAGCTTTGTTAGCTGCAGCTCAGTCTGACCTTTAGTCCGTGTCTGGCTCCGCAGGTAATCCGGGTTTTCCTCTGCAGTGGGTCATCTTCTCTCCAGACTTTCAACCGGAGACTCTGTCCCGTTTCAACCGGACTGTTTACCTCCTTTTTGTTTACATCCCGCTCGGCGCCATCACTGCTTCTTCTTCGGTGGAGCCGCTGCGCTCTGCTGCCCCTGCAGGTCAGAATGTGGAACAGCAGGCTGCTGCCACCAGCGTCCAGTCAGATTCACACCAAATTCTTTCTTGTTCTGCCTCCTTCTTTGTTGTTTGTTGTCCCTCTGATCCATCCTTCACTGCTTTAGGTCCTTCTCCTGATCCTGCTTTAAATGGATCTTTTTCTCTTTTCTTTCATCATTTTATTCATTGCTACAGTTTCTCCTTTGGAACGCTGTTTTATTCACTGTCCAACAAACACATACACAAATAAATATTCCTATGAAATAAATACATTATAAAATAAAAGCCCTCTGAGATAAATGGAAGCATTTAATTTCTTTAGTTCAGGATTTATTACATAAAATCATGTTTGTTTGTTTCAGAGGGATATTTATTTATAGAACAAAGCAGCTTCCATCCTCCACCTTTCTGTTTAAATTCTCCACGTTATAATTCAGCAGCTTCACTTTGACCTTAGCTGACCCCCCACCCCCAGGGTCACCCCCACACCCTCCATCCGTCATGAGGCCCCGCCCCCTCAGACAGAGACTCCGCCCCTCAGCTCCATCATTGAGCATCAGTGAGAATCAGTCCATCAGTCTGCTTCAGCATCCTCAGAGCCCCAGTCCATGAAGGGAAGAAAAGAAGAAGGAAAATAAGCAGAAACTAAAGAACCAGAAGAAGAAGAAAAAGAGGATTAATTTTACAACCTGACTGAATGTTTGAGTCTCTGATGTTTTGGATTTGATGAAGATGAAGATGTGGAGCTGGAAGCTGCTGCTGCTGCTGCTGCTGGAGGGACTCTGCTGCTCAGGTCTGGTTCTGTTCACTACATGTTTACTACACGTATGTGGTTAAATAACATGTTTACTACATGTATGTGCTTAAATAACATGTTTACTACACGTATGTGCTTAAATAACATTAACTACGAGCATGCGATTAAATAACAGGTTTACTACACATATGTGACTAAATGAAGAGGATTCACACAGTCTCAGATTTCTGCTGCAGCTTTGAATCAAACATCACAAATAAAATGTGTGAAATCTGACACAGATTTTGGTCTTTGAGATGAAAAACAGGAATAAACACAAATTAATTTTATATTATTATGAACATGTTGACCAACATTTGACTTTAAATTGCAGTCAGTTAAAAAAAAACTGCAATTTCATGTTGTAAGATTTGAATTTAGCTTTTAAAGATGTCTTCTGTTTGTATTCTGTTATTCTCTAATATTTCTATTAATATCCATATGAGGCAGTTTATGGTCCGCAGACAGATGTTCCAGAGTCTCACTGAGAAAATGTAAAATTTAGATGTGAAGCTGTTGAAATAATTTCTGATTCTTCAGAGCAGATTAAACACTGAATATTTATAGTAAAAACTCAGCAGGGTTCACTGAAAGCACTAAAACATAAATATTGAACAAATGAAGGTAAAATACATTTAATGTTTTATCAAACAGCTGCTGTCTCTTCATTTGAATCCATTCAGTTTTTTTCTTTATTTCCATCCTCTTTTCTGATTCTTTTTCTCTCTCTTAATTTCTATTTCTTTTCTCCATCTAAACTTTTCTCTTTCTCATTTATTTCTTCTTCCATCCTTCCATCATCATTTCTTACAGTTGTTTCTCCTTCTGTCCTGGTTTGTTGCTTATTTGTCTGTTTACTTTCCTGCCAGTTTGTTTGTTATTTTGGAGGTGTTTGGCTCGGAGCTGCTGTTCGTTGTTTTCATTCTTTCTTCCTTCAGACTTTAATGAATCCTTTAGTTCTTCTTTTATAATTTTTAATACTGACGACTTCTCTCCTGTGTTGGCTTTGTTTGTTTACTCCTCCAGCTGTTTGTTTGTTTTGAAGATGCTTTAATCTGATTGGTAATTCTTTTGTTCTTTTTATTGCACAGTGTTGAACTTGAACTTGTTCTGATTATTTCAGGCCACATTAATGTGTGTGTGTGTGTGTGTGTGTGTGTGTGTGTGTGTGTGTGTGTGTGTGTGTGTGTGTGTGTGTGTGTGTGTGTGTGTGTGTGTGTGTGTGTGTGTGTGTGTGTGTGTGTATGTGAACAGACGGTCCATCATTCGTATTCATCAGTGTGATTTTCATGCAGCAGACGAAGTGTTTTGCATTTTTTTCGGAGTTTTTGTTCCTCCATCATCAATAATTTATCAAGTCAGTTTTTCAACACATTTAAAGCAGATGCCTTTAAAAACAAACTACTTCACAGTAAAAACAGATGTCAGTAAATAGTAGTTCAGTTTTCATATTTACTTGATTGATTTAAATATTCAAGTTCAGGTGCTGCAATATCAGTTGTTATTCAGATTTTTAAAGCTAAAAAACTGAAATATTCCAGCATCTTAGGCACCATAAAAATATTTTTTTTTCATTATTTTAGTGTTTAATGAAGAGTATTTATATGTTAAAAAAGAATTCAGTGACCTACAAGACAAAAACGGATATTAAACTTGTATAATCACATATATTGATTAATGATTTATTTACACAAAAACTGTATTTTGGCACATTATTGCTGTTTATAGATATATTTAATGAAAACACATTTATTCACTATTTCTGCCGTAAAAGCTTCAGTCATTCTGAGAAATCTGTCATTTAACAAACAAATGTGTGAAATATTAAAACCAATATCTTTTCTGTTAATTGTCATTAATTTGATTTAATTTTAAGAATATATTTATAGTAACAAACTCTATTTCCTTTGTGGTATTTTACATTAGACATTGAAATTCAGGCTGTTTTCATAATTTTACTGATATTTTTGAGTCTTTCTGTAAAAATCAGTCAAAAAAAAGCAAAAATTCCATAAAATTACAGACGTTTTGCACCTGAAACAGTACATGTACTGTTAGATCATTTCTTCATTAGGATCAGGAGAATATATGACAAAAAGGAACAACAAACCGAGGATGAAAACTAAGAAAAGTGACCTGATAAACTCGCAGAAAAATCAGACTTCAAACCAGGAACACAGAAAACAGATGAATCCTCAGCAGATACCTTCAGTCTGATCAGATTATGGATCTCTGATAGTAGATTATTCATCAGTGACTCTCAGGTTAATTAACAGTTTGAAGTGACTCAGCAGCTTCTTAATTGGATCCAGTTACTGTCATTGTATGGAAGGAGGGAGACATGAGACCTGCTGCGGGGTGGGGGGTTCTCAGTCTGGTTCTCAGGCTGCTGAAGGATTTACTGAGTTCTGGTCTGGTCCGTTCTGTTCTGGGGCGTTGGTGATGTCATAGAAAGCGTGAAGTTCACGGTCGACATCAGTCTCATGACCTTTAGCCTGGAGAGGGGGTGGTTCAGGGGATTTAGAGGTCAAAGTGAAGGATTGGGGGGGGGGGGGGGGGGGGGGGGGGGGGGGTTCAGTCTGCTGGTTTAAATGAAGCCACCCCCACCCCCCAGTATTTGTAATGAGGACGCAGATGGAGGATTTAATCCTGAATCTAGAGACGATGTTCAGGTTCATCCAGCAGCTGGTCCACTAGACAGGCAGATGCGAGGTTTCAGCAGGCAATGTGGGGTCTCATAGGAGATATGAGGTTTCATAGGAGATATGAGGTTTCATAGGAGATATGAGATGTCATAGGAGATATGAGGTGTCATAGGAGATACGAGGTTTCATAGGAGATATGAGGTTTCAGCAGGAGATACGACGTTTCGCAGGAGATATGAGGTTTCAGCAGGCAATGTGGGGTCTCATAGGAGATACGAGGTTTCATAGGAGATACGAGGTTTCGCAGGAGATATGAGGTTTCATAGGAGCATCACCTGAGCTTCCTCTGAACTTCACTGCTCTACAACCAACCAGGAAGTGACATGTGCTGCAGGCATCATGGGAAATGTAGTCTGGTCCTGACTGGTCTGATCTCAGGTTGATGGAGGTTCTAGTGTTCAGACGTGTTGGATGTTTTCTGAGTTCAGCAGATGTGACTTCTCAGCTTGTTGGCTGATGTTGATCCCAACTGTGGTCCAGAGTAGAACCACGACCACTGATTGATTATCTATTGATTATTAGATAATTCAGTAGACTAAGTATCACTAAGGAGTCTAAATTTTGTGACTGCAGCTTCTTCAACATGAATATTTTCAGTTTTCTTTCCTCCATCTTTGGACAAAACGCAGAAACAGACAGACATGACTGAAAATACACAAAGCAACACACAGCCTGACTGTAAAAGAACTGCAAAGAACCATAAATATTGACGATATGAAGCCGCCCCGATCAATAAGACTATCAATTAGTTGTTAGCTAATAATCTCCAGCTGTTCTAATAATCGACAAACACTGAATTATTACCATTAAAATAATGTTTAATGAGGTTCTGGCTCCAGAACCGGTCTTTAATTGTTCATTAGTACTGAGAGAATCCTGCACACAGAAGTTCTGTTGGGTTCTTTCAGTCTGATGTTGAAGAACCTGGAGAACGTATGTTCAGCCTGAATGAAATGAGCTCAGTTCTGGTCCAGATGTGATAAATGTCCAACATAAACGTGGATCAGTTTGGACTCTGGAGGTGAGACTGAACTCAGCTGTGGTCCAGAACCAGGTCTGTGACTAAACAGTAATAAGGTTCTCATCACGTCAGTAAGAACTAAACATCAACTTAATGTTTTGTCTAATTCAAATAAACCTTTCTGTCGGCTGATTTAAAACTAAATTCAAGTTGCAGAAACTTAAAGACGGTCGTAACAAACCGTTTATTCCTCATCAACTCGTCAAGTTTGTTGATTGAACGCAACTCAGTTTAAAGTCATCTGAACATTTGATGCAAACTGAATTATATTTAAAGGAAGGTTCTGGAGGATCATCAGAACCTGAAGTTTCTAAAATCAGACTCTATAAAGCTGCAGCCTGAAGAACCACAGATGGACCATTTAGTTTGTCTGAACGTTCTTCAGCCTGATGTTCAGAATGAAGCAGCTGCAGCTCCACGGGGTTCTGCTTGTTTTTGTGAGTCTGTTGTGTCTCGATGTACTTTTGTTGTGCTGATTGTCTCTTTGACGCCGCAGACGGAGGTTCTGGGGGAGGATTCGGGAGGTTTTATTCCTAGTGTCGTCTCGTTTCTCCTCCCACAAGATCTGAAAGAGCAGCTGAGTGATGGAGGAGCTGCAGGGTTCAGATCTGGAGGTTCAGATGTGGAGGAGGAGGTGGTGGAGTTGGGGGGCAAATAAATGAATGATGGGGGAGGAGAGGTGGGAAGGGGGGGCCTGGGAAAGTCGACCAAGTTCAAGTTGAAAGGCGACGAAGGAGACGATGAGTTCGCCCACAGATCAGATTCATAATTTATTGTGTTCTAAGCTGTGAAAGTTTCTCCGTTTAATGATTCGCTGCTGCTTCTGAACTGAAGGTTGAGGTTTGATCTGATCTGAGGTCTGTTCCTGGTTCGGTTCAGGTCAGTCGGATGAACTCACGTCAGCCGGAAACTGTTTGTGCTGCTGATGAGAGAAAACTGATGAATAAAAGTCAGATTTCAGGGACTGCATTAATTTTATGAACAGAATCTTCATCAGGATTTTATTTATCAGTTAAATTATCGGTTCAGATATTGAGATTTAAATTGATAAAGACTGACATTAAAACGCTTCATTCTGAAAATAAATGATTTGAAATTCATCCTTTCTTTAAGTAGAACCACTTTCTCCTTAGAATATACTCTTTAATCCAGTTTACATATTTAAAGGAACAAATCTGCCAATACTGAAATAAAAATGCAGGGACAGACTTCAGGTTTGACATCAGCTGTTCAGAGGTCAGAGGTCAACCCCCCTCCATTCTTCTGACTGGGCTGTCAATCAAACCGCACAGAGTTCAAGTGCAGCTTCAGGAACAAAAGACCAGAAGAAGAATGAGGACGACTGAAACATCCGATCAGAAACACACCATTTAAATCCCAGAAAAACATTCATTTATTTGATCAAATACAAAGAAAATATCAAAATGAATCTAATAAATCTGCAGGGAGACAAAGAACTGGAACATCCATCCATCCATTATCTATACACCGCTTAATCCTCATTAGGGTCGCGGGGGCGGCTGGAGCCTATCCCAGCTGACTCGGGCGAAGGCAGGGGACACCCTCGACAGGTCGCCAGTCTGTCGCAGGGCTACATACAAAGACAAACAATCACTCTCACATTCACACCTACGGGCAATTTAGAATAATCAATTAACCTCAGCATATTTTTGGACTGTGGGAGGAAGCCGGAGTACCCGGAGAAAACCCACGCATGCACAGGGAGAACATGCAAACTCCATGCAGAAAGATCCCGGGAAAGCCGGGACGCGAACCAGGGATCTTCTCGCTGCAAGGCGAAAGTGCTAACCACTACGCCACTGTGCAGCCAGAACTGGAACATACAGACGTAAATATAAAGAAAACAAATGTGTTGTGAGTTCATCAGTTTATTCTCGGATCTGATCTCAGTTGGAAAACAAGAAGCTTTAACAGAAATGTTGAATTAAATCCAGTTTTATTCCCAAAGTTCTGCACATCATCATGGAATTAAAAGAGAAAACAGTAAAACCTTCTGAAATAAAATATGAAACAAGACAAGCCAGAATTCACTGAAGACAGTTTCATGTTCTGAGAGGTAAAAGGTTTAAGTTTGAGTTTCTCAAATGCTGAAAAAAAAAAGTTTCAAAAACTACAAGATTCTGATCCGAGCCTGAACTTTTCTCAGAACTGTAGATGTTTGACTTTCAGCTGCCAGATGTGCTTCAGTTCATCTAATGAGGAAATCTTAACGCCTGGTTCAGAACCTCTGATGTTCTTTTACTGAGACTCTGTAGAAGAAGTTACCAGCAGAACACCTGGAGGTTCTTCTGCTGGTTCTAATGTCTGGGATTTTCATCTTATTATTACTGTGAGGAACCAAACAGGAACCTGAATTAAAGGTTTAACCAGTTCTATCAGGACGTTTGAGTCCTGAGGTCTGACTGCAGGAGTTTGTTCTCATCTCACCTGTTTCCTAGCAGCAAATCCTGCAGAGACCATGTGACATCATCATCACCTTCATCATTGTCATCATCACCGTCTTCTTCGTCATCATCATCATCACCACCTTCATCATCATCATATTCACTGTCTTCATCATCATCACCACCTTCATCATCACCTCCATCACTTTCATAATCATCATCGTCATCATCATCATCATCACCTTCATCCTCCTCCTCTTAGTGAGTATTACTATCACCTTCATCCTCCTCCTCTTAGTGAGTATTACTGATTTTAACTGGTTTCCAGATGAACCAGTTAACTGTTCACCCGTCTCACTGGAGACTGATCAAGAAGCTTATTTAATTTAAAACCAGTTTGATTAAACAAGCAAATAAATAAAACAACTTGTAGTTATTGTATTTTATTATCACTGATCAATGAAATGATCTGCAGCAGTTCTGATCACTGATTAACTGATTAAACTGATTTTTTTTCATTTCTATCATATATGACAACAAATGAAGAGTCTCTGATGAACTATAGGTTAAATGTTAGAAATTTAAAACTACATTAAAGGAATGTGTTTATCCCTTCTGAAATATTTTCAAATAACAGTTTAGCAGAAGTTTTACAACCAAGAAATTAATCAATAAATTATTGAAAATAATCAGTAGTTTGATCAATAACGAAAATTTTTTAACAGAAATAAAATTTCACCTTCATTCTAATGAGAAAGTAACTAGTTTCCTTTTATGGTATTTTCTGGATCTTTTCCTGATCTCTGATCCACCCTCTGACTCACCCGTCCACTCAGGTGTCCTCGGAGCCTCAGAGCTCGCCTTCCTGACAGAGCCCAATGATGTCATAGCGGTGAGGGACCGCCCCCTGATGCTGGACTGCCAGGTGGAGGGGGAGGGACCTATCTCTATCACCTGGAGACGAAACGGCATCCCCATGGCGACGGGTGACAAGGCAATGGTGCTTGGCAACGGCACGCTTCTCATCAGAAACTTCTCCAAGAGACGAGAGAGCAACGAGACAGACGCTGGCGAGTACGACTGCGCTGCCCAGAACCGTTACGGCATGTTGATCAACTGGCATGTAAGGAACAGCATACATGGAACATACAACTAACATATGTGGAACATACAACAAACGTACAGCAGACATAAATGAAACATACATGATACATTAAACTAACAAACAGTAAACATACAACTAACATACGTGGAACATACAACTAACGTAGATGGAACATACAACAAAAATACAGCAAACGTTAATTAAACATACATGATACATTCACCTAACATACAGTGAACATGCAACAAATATACAACAAACATACAGTTAATATACATGAAACATGCAGCTAGCATACAGTAAACATACAGTCAGCATACAACTAACATACATGGAACATGCATCAAATAAAAGTGAAAAATACAACAAACACACATGTAACATGTGACTGCCTCCCCAGCCCTCCCTAAGTTCCTGTCTCACCCTGAGTCTGTGGCGGTGGACGAAGGGGGTGTGGCCAGACTCACCTGTCAGGTAAATGGGATTCCAGAGGCCACAATTGCATGGCAGAGAGACCGCCGCCCACTGAGCACCGCCGATCCCAGGTATGTTCCAGATGTGCTAAAACACATGCATGATGAAGACATTTAGTCCACTAAGTGCTGTTTTAACATGTTTTTACTGTGTAGCTGATGTGTGTTTAACATTTAATTAATACCAATTTTATATTTAACTTAACATGTGTTTAATGTGACCACAAATTAGTAGAAAAAGCTCCTGGTTCTTTCACCCAGCCCTCCTTGGGCTTCGTCTGAGCTGTACTTCACCTCAGACCTTAGCATGTATTTGTCATGTTCAGGTACACGCTGTTGCCGAACGGAGTCCTGCAGATCACTGGAGTCCGTCGCACCGACAGCGGTTTGTTTCGCTGCGTCGCTTCAAATATCGCCAACACTCGCTACAGCCACGAGGCCCAACTGTCCGTCACAGGTAAGACAAAACTGAGGGCAAATAAAGTTAACCTGAGGGACCAGACAGAGGGCAAAGAAGCTGAGACACCAAACTGAAGGTAAATTCAGTGTCAGGTTGGAGACGGCAGGTTCATCTGTCGACCCTCCTGAAGGTTCTGGAGGTCTCTAAAGTTCTGGGGGTCTCTAAGGTTCTGGATGTCTTTGAGGTTCTGAAGTTCTTTGAGGTTCTGCAGGTCTCTGTGTTCATCAGGTTCTCTGGTTCTGATCCAGTTGCAGGTTCCAGGATCTACCAGGAACCCGTCATCCTGTCGGGGCCCCAGAACCTGACCATCAATGTCCACCAGACCGCCATCTTGGAGTGCATCGCCACGGGCAACCCCCGGCCCATCGTGTCCTGGAGTCGCCTCGGTAACAGACAGACCAATCATCTTCTAGCTATTGATTGGTTATCGATCAGATGTATTGATGATCTGTCCGTGTCCCTGTAGATGGACGTTCCATTGGCGTGGAGGGGATCCAGGTTCTGGGAACGGGGAACCTGATGATCTCAGACGCCACTCTGCAGCACTCAGGTGTTTACGTGTGTTCAGCCAATCGGCCGGGCAGCAGATCCAGGAGGACAGCGCTCGGACGCCTCGTGGTCCAAGGTAAAGTGTTCGGCTCATGTGGTTCCGGATCTTCTGCAGGTTTTCCTGTTCTCTGAAATCAAACATTTGAATTCACGTTTAAATCGTCTGTCAGCGTCTCTTCAGCTAGAAAATGTGTTTTTCCATCCATGAAGTTTGATTTTTTTTTATCTGAAATCTGCAATAGAGACTTAAGTTAAATGAAAGTTTACTGAAGTTCAAACACTGTTAAACTTCATTCCAAAAACTCTAAAATAAAGTGCTTCAGCAGCTTCTTTGACACCTTTCCCCATCCTCAGCACAAACGATTCTGTTAAACATCTGCATTATGTGGAGACAGAAAACATCAAAAACAAAACACAAAATGAGAAAAACACGACACAAAAGAGACAAACTGCCAGAGTCTGTAGAGGCTGCAAACATGGAAATAGTTAAATATATATACATATAGTGTGAGGAGACAACATTAGTTCCAGAGTTTAAACATCTGAGGAAACATGGTGGATACGAGGGTTCTAGGTTTTTACATTTTAGTAAAGTAAATAATCAATCATTTCAGTTTTTTTTCTAATTTGTATCATTCTGTGTGGAACCCACAGTGAGGAAAAACGAAAGTTTCTAAGTTAATAAATGAAGTTGCTTCAATTAGATTTTCTTCTCTTTTGTGTTTTTGTTCTTGCAGCAGCTTTTAGGAAATTAATTAATTCAACAACCCTCTGTCATAACTTTTTTATTTTTGAACTGCTGTAGGACACGAGATTTACTTCCTGAAAACAACAGTCTAAATTACACACAGTTTTAAGTCGATGCAGCTTTATCAAATCAATCGTCAGCTTAAAGTCTGAGGCCTAAAACTTTGATGTGAATCAGTAAATTAGGTTTTTCATCTCGCAGCTGTGAGTTTAATAAACAGAAATCTGGATCATTTTTTACAGGGTAAAAGCAGAAAGATGCAGCAAAACACAAGTTTTAAAACTGATCAGACACTGAACAGCTTTAAATCTGATGTGTGTGTGTTAAAAAAAGTGTCATTTTACAGTCAGTGCTGTAATAGAACAAATTACTATTCATGAAAACAGATTTTGTATGGAGAAATTAAAGTTTAAAACTGTTAAATGTTAATTTTCAGTTCTGTCATTGTGACAAACTGATGCCAGCAGTCAGAACAAAATCTGTTTTTTCATGCTTATAGGGTTAAAATGTTGTAGAATGTGAGCAAAAGTCTCAGTTAAAATTTTCCGAAAACAGAAACAAAACTGTAGGTCTGTGAAAGCTGCGGACGAGAAGATTCGTGGATCAGAGAAATGTTTTATATATTAATACAATTACCAAAAGTGTAAGAAAAGAAATAAAAGGCCTTCAAAATGTCTGAAAATTAGGGATAAAATAATATCTGCTACTTAATGGATTCACAGTTTCTGCCTTTAAACAACATGTGTAGATGTTTACATGATTTTTAGATGTCGTAAACATGATGTAAACAACATCTGGAGAAATAGAGGTATGCCCTGAAAAGAGAGGAATGAAGGTTAGCTGCAGCAAGACAGAATCCATGTGTGTGAATGAGAGGGACCCAAGTGTAAGGGTGAGGCTACAGGGAGTAGAGATAGAGAAGGTGGAGGATTTGAAGTACTAAGGATCAACAGTCCAGAGCAATGGAGAGAGAGTGGAAAAGAGTTGAAGAAGCAAGCAGGTTGGAACGGGTAGAGAAAAGTGTCAGGTGTGATTTGATTAAAAGAGTATCAACTAGAATGAAAGGAAAGGTGTAGAAAAAGGTGGAGAGACCAGTGATGTTATATGGTTTAGAGTCACTGAGGAAAAGACAGGAGGCAGAACTGGAGGTAGCAGAGACTAAAATGTTGAGGTTCTCTTTGGGAGTGACCAGGATGGATTGGATCAGGAGTGAGGACATCAGAGGGACAGCACATGTTAGATGTTTTGGAGATAAAGCCAGAGAGGCCAGACTGAGATGGTTTGGACATGTACAGAGGATGAATAGTGAATGTATCGGTAGAAGGATGCTGAGGTTTGAACTGCCAGGCAGAAGGCCTAGAGGAAGACCAAAGAGGAGGTTTATGGATGTAGTGAAAGAGGACATGGATGGAGAGGATGTAGAAGATAGGATTAGAGGGAAGCAGATGATTTCCTGTGGCGATCCTGAAGGGAAGAGCCAAAAGGAGAAGAAGAAGAAGAAACATGATGTAAACAACATGTTTACCTGTAGTAAACATGTTGTTTACATCGGCTGTGGTGGTTCAGTGTGCGCTTGTTTCGCTCAGCTGCAGCTCAGACAGTGGGAGGAGGAGGGGAGGGGTCAGAGGTCAGCATCTCTTTGTCTGTCTGTGTGTGATTTTGTGAGAGCTTCATTATAATGTGTATTAGCATGAGAAGAGTCGCACTTCACAATGAGGACTTTATTCACCCTGAACGCCGTCTGTCAGGAGCCCGGTCAGCCTTAATTCAGTTCTCAGGGTTTAATTTAAACAGACAAATATTCAGGAAGGTTTTAATATGCAGACAGTGAAACTAATCCATTCAAGCTGAATTCAGTCCTGAATGTTGATCAGTTCATACAAAATAAAAACCTTCCTCACAGCCATCTTTATCTGCAGTAACTTCATCAATGATCAAAGTTTTACCTTCATAATATGAATATTTACAGACTTACAGGCCATTGAAGTACATAGATATGGTTTCAGATTTATCACTTTTTAATGAACTTTTCCCTTCATTTCTGAGCCTCCGAGCTTTATCAGTACAGCAGAGAGACACATTTCAGGATGAAAAACACATTAGAGTTGTGGCAAAAACTGACACCAGATCAGTTTTGCATCCATCGAGGTGTCACAGTCTAAACACTACATCTGGTTTTGTTTATATTTTCTATAACCAACTGTGACCATCAGTATTAAATAGAAATATTTTTCAACAGAGTGAATCTTGTCTACAGATAATTCTGGTATGTTCTGTGTTAAAATGATCCTTTCATTGTCTAGAACTTGTTCTAACCAACCTCCTATCACACATGCTGATATGAGCCTTGAAAGTTTACCCAGAATGCTCTTATTAAAGTTTTCTCTGGTGAATTATCAGAAACACATCCAGGGAACCTACGATTGTTTCTTTGACTCCGTGACTAAACTGTTCAAACTATGATACATCCCATAGTAGTGATGCTCAAAGTTGGCAGTAGAGAATAACAGATACCAGATGTAGTGTGTGTGTGTGTGTGTGTGTGTGTGTGTGTGTGTGTGTGTGTGTGTGTGTGTGTGTGTGTGTGTTTTGCTCTTCAGTATTAAACCATTTCTCTGATGACCCCCACCCCACCCCCATCTTAACCTCTGACCCTTCCCTCTTCAGTCAGAGTGGAGGAGGGGCGGGGCTTCCAGAGGTCATGTGGGGTGATGGAGTGTTTCTATGGTGTCTGTGTCGCCGTGGAGACGGAGGCGAGACAGCACCTGTCTGTCTACTGGGGGGGTCAGAGGTCAATGACACGTTCAAGTTCAAGAGTTTCACACGCAGATTATTAGTGACGGAAACTTCATTGAAACAGAACAAACAGAGGCAGAGAAACATTAAAAAGACTGAAATTATCAATAAATATCAAACTTTATTAAACAGAAATGACTGCAAAGACTAAAAATATCGAAAATAATTGTAGTAACCACTAGATTTACTGATTATGGAGTGATGTCTGTGTAGTTTCTCATTCATCCAGGTCATGGTTATCCAAAGTTGTTTAAATCAATCCAACTGGACTTTAAGAAGGTTCCTTGAAGATGTTTCACAGATGATTATGGAGTGATGGCAGTGTTATTTATAGAAGAGATAAACAAAACATAAATCATGGATGAGTTTAAACAGCTCAATGAAATAATCTCATCTATATAAAACAGAGACATTTAATTCAAAAGACTAAAATGATTCTTAGTAATTCTAGTAAAAATAAAATGACCAGCACCCAATAATATCTCACTTAATTTAGAGAATGTTACTAAAATATGAAACTGAGTCTCAAATCTGAACTTTGTCTATTTGACACTTAAAGTCTGAAACATTAAATCTGAAATAATGAAGCGTCTGCTTCAGGGTCACAGTCAGAGTTGGAAATCTGACACTTATTCAGTGCAGTTTACCCATTGACACAAAGTGAATCAGTTTCTTTTCTGTGAGGTTCTGCTGCCCTCTGCTGGACGCTGCTAGGAAACCCACTTGAACCCACAGTATGGGTTAGTGGCAGTTAGTGGCAGTTAGTGGCATTTAGTGGTAGTAGTTAGCAGTGTCTGCAGACCTGGAGGCTGCACTTATAGAGCCTTTATTATAGACAGCGCCACCTACTGCAATGGATGATCAGTACAGTGCTCCATTTACAGTTTGAAAGGTTGATTACACTCATAATATTCTTAGAATTTTAAAGGTTTATTCCACCCAAAATACTGCTTATTACAATATTAATAATTTGGTCACTAAGACTTGCATTTGAACAAACTGTAGCGACAGACAGTGATCAGTTCAACGGGCTTCTATCATGTGATGAAGGATTAATTCATATTTGGCTGTAGTTAATTATCATCTGGAGCCCAAATCTCACTTTGACTCAATGAAACAAATCAGACAGCTCAGAATTAGTTTTACAGCAGCTTTCATTATATAAAACTGGCTGTTTGCAGGTTTAATGGTGAGTTCAGACAGTTTGTTTCTCACAATTTGGCACATTGACAAGAGCTTTATTGTGCAAATGAAGACATCAGAACTGTTTTTATGGTTTGACAAATAAAATTTTATTCACATTCAGTACTCAAACTGTGACTGATGGCTTTAACTTCCGGCTCTAGAAGTTCAGCCTCTAGATCTGCAGACGCTAAACTCCCATGTTGTTTCATCTTCTGAACTTGTATACTACAGGATTCAGGATTTTCTATCTTTGCCAAAATAGCATCATCAAATTTCATTTAATTCTGATGTATTTTGTCCAACAGCAACATTTCAACTGTGAAACTCACATAATCACAACTTTACTGAAAAATAGATTCTTTTATGTGAATCCTCTGCAGGTTTTCTGACTTTAGTGAGAAACTTTTAGACTTTTCTTTCTACCAACATCTCGTTCATGCAGACAGAAGCTGCAGACTTTTAATCTGAGTTTGTTGTTTAATTGATGACAGTGAAACAATAAAGAAAATGAATGATTTAGTGTAAGGTGGTGAATCACAGAAACTGGTCCAAATATTCAAATTTGTGCAGGTTTCCTGCAATAGCACATTTATTGAACCTGTTGTTGTGAAGTCACTGATCAGTTCTTCTGGTTACATCCAATAATTATACCATCAGCTTTACTACAATGATTCTATTTTAACTGTAGTTCATTGTCAGGAAGTTTTCAACACAAAAAAGAGTACTTTCCTGAGTACTGTTCCTGCTGCAGCTCCACTCATAGGAAAAATGAACATTATTGTGTAAAATCTGCATTCAGCCTAAACTTAACCCTTTGATGCATAACCTGGGTCAACAGTGACCCAAATCCAATGGAAAATGGGTATCTCCTCATGTGGTCTATGCATCAAAGGGTTACAAAACATCAAATTCTACTTCAAGCTGCAGTTTGAATAACAGCCTTCGGGGCCTTGTGCAGATCACACAGAATAAAGTTCAGAATCATGCTGCACTTTGAATCTTTTGAATAGAAATAAAAGGTTTTCTGACGTTGACCTTCATTTCTGCAGCTCCTCCAGAGTTCGTCCAGTGGCCGCAGTCCGTCTCCAGACCGGCAGGGGGCAGCGCCGTCTTCAGCTGCACGGCGTCTGGAGCCCCTGAACCGCATCTCATCTGGCTGAAGAACGGAAAGCTGCTGACGCCGACTGGAAACGTCAAGCTGACCAACGGCAACACGTAAGACAAACCAACCGATCGATTAACCAACTGATAGATTAATCAAGTGATACGTTAACTGACTGATCGATTGATTAATTGATCGATTGACCTCCCAGACTGTATTTATGCAGCTCAAACAGCTGTATTACGTTAGAGGTTTAATTCTGATGCAGGTCGTTTCCATGGTGATGACCTCTATCTGTACACCCCTCCCTTGCAGGACGCTTGCCATCACCCGCATTACTGCCGAGGACGAGGCCATCTACCAGTGCATTGCCGAGAACAGCGCTGGGACCAACCAGGCCAGCGCCCGCCTCGCCATCAGCCAGGGGGTGGAGCTTCCTGAGGCCCCCGCCGGGCTTCAGGCGACCATCCTCAGCGCCACCAGCCTGCAACTCACCTGGGAGCAGCCGAGCGAACACGCCAGCCAGCACATCATCGGATACGTCCTGCACATCAGGAGGCTGGGAGGTGGGATTAAACCTGGGATTAAATCTAGCATTAAACATGAGATTAAACCTGGGATTAAACACAAAGTTAAACCAGCAACCGTCTGACCTGTTTAACCTGTGTGACATCCTCAGAGCCGGACAACGCTGAGCTGCAGGAGGCCGTCAGTAAAACCACCTTCAGACACGAGTTCAACAACCTGGAAGCTGCCACCACCTACTCCATCTACCTGAAGGCCTACTCTGCTCTGGGAGGCAGCCAGCGGTCCAACAGCATCACGGCCACCACGCTGGGGGGCGGTAGGTCACCTGACGCTTCACCTGAGTCTGTATATTGATAAATACTGCAATCAGCAGCTGTTTTAGTTCGCTTTTCACTTCAGTGGAATGTTGTTGGAAATGAAAAAGATCATAAGAACATTCTGTGAACGTTAGATTAGAATGTTGTTACAACTTGTATGTGATGTGGATGCAGTCAGCTCTCCTGACCACCAGAGGGGGCTCTCGTGGCAGAAAACAGATTCCCCTTTAAAGATGGAGGTCTAAAGATGTTCCTCTCTGCCCCTCCCACAGTTCCCAGTCCTCCCAGTTTCTTCACCAAGGTCCTGAACCAGACAGCCATGCAGGTGTACTGGGAGCTGCCCAGTAAGGCGGGCAAACTGGAGGGCTTCAGACTGGAGTACCGAGGAGTCTCCAACCCCGACGTCCAGGGACAGGACATCTTCCCAGGACACATCAACACACACACCATCTCACACCTGGGTCAGAATAACACAAGAACAACACAACACAAACCAGTATTTCTAGTATACACTGGTATTTCTGGTATAAACTGGTATTTCTGGTATAAACTGGTATTTCCAGTGACTCTGATCATCATTGAACTGGTGATAATCTAAATGTTCTCCTGCAGAACCGGCGGCTGTTTACGAGATCCAGCTGGTGGCATTCAACGGGAATGGAGACAGTCCATCCACCCGCCGCCTGGTGTCTCTGGCAGAGGGAGGAAACCCTGGAGCAGGTAGGAGCCCGACCCTCCCTCAGAACCAGTAGAACCAGTAGGACCAGTAGAGCCAGTAGGACCAATAGAGCCAGTAGGAGCAGTAGAACCAGCAGAGCCAGTAGAACCAGTAGGACCAGTCTAACCTGCTGTGTCTCCCCCAGCTGGTCAGAGCTGTAACTGCGCCCAGTCTGATGGATCCATGTCGACTCTGCTGGTCGGGATCCACAGCGGCATCGCCTGCATTCTCTGCTGCCTGCTGCTGCTGCTGCTGGGATACCGACGCAGGTAGACCTTCATCACCATCATCATCACCATCATGATCATCATCATCTTCACTGTCATCACATTCTTCATCTCCATCTTCATCACTACCACCATCATCATCATTAATCATCATTATCAAAATCATCTTCTTCTTCACTTTCATCATGAACACCACCATCATCATCATCTTCATCGTCATCACCTTCTTCATCTCCATCTTCATCACCACCACCATCATCATCATTATCATCTTCTTCTTCACCTTCATCATCAACACCACCATCATCATCATTATCATCATCATCACTGTCATCTTTACCTTCATCATCACCAACACTGATATCTTCATCACCCTGATCATCTTCCTCATCCTCAACTGCCTGCTCTTCATCCGGTGAGGACATCATCCTCTTCATCATCATTGCTCTGTTCTCTATTCAGTCTTTTCTGCAGGAAAGCAGCGAGCTGGGAGACTCCGCCCACCCTGAACGGTGTCAGAGGTCCTAAACCTGAGGGAATCGAGCTCAGCCAGGTAAGTCAGTGATCCAGGTGATCCATTTTATCATGTTTTGTCCATTTGATGCTCTGAATCAAAAACCTTTATCTGAACCACGTCAACAGTCTGAATAACTATAGTAACCTGCTGCCTCCCTCTGATGGAAACACACCTGAGCTGATGATGTAGCTAACCTGTCTGTTTATCACTAATGCTTCGTAACCTGCTGCCTCCCTCTGATGGAAACACACCTGAGCTGATGATGTAGCTAACCTGTCTGTTTATCACTAACGCTTCCCCCTCTGCTCCGCCCACAGAGAGCTGACTCCGCCCCTCCTCCAGTGATGCTCATGGTAGAACCGACTCCACCTGTCCAGATCGGCTCAGGCACCGGATAAACCCCCCACCCCCACCCCCCCACCCCCCAGCCGGCATTGCCTCCTGTCATCCTGACAGCCTTTAGATGATGATGATGTTTGTCTGAGGAGCGTCCAGTGAGCATCTGATCCCACAGAGAACCAAAACCTTCAAACACCAAACTAACCAGAACCAGCTCAGATGTCCGCCTACTTCAACACCAATTCATGATGATGTCAGACTGAAACCAAAGCTACTGATCCAACATTTTAAACTGCACTGGCTGCGGTTGGTCACATGACCGCGGCAGCTGGTCACATAACTTGTTCCCTGTGGCATCAGATGCTGACGTTGTTGCGTCCTGGTTGCCTCCTGTTGAAACCAAAATATTTTTTCTTCAGTTTGGGCTAATTTTTGATTTAGTCACCGATGGTGCCGAGTTTACGCAGACGATGAGGCCTTTAGCCGGTCTGACCAGAGTCGGGTCCTCAGAGGATACACCTGGACAGGTGGTTCACCTGAGCGTCGGTCCTCTGAGGCCCAGAGCCAAAGGGAAAGATTATTTCTCTGGTCAGCCGGTGACTGTGGAGGATGTTACCACTCCTCCGCTCTGCTTTAGCCTTTCAGTGTTTGTCCGTCTCACCGAGTTCGCCTCAGATCAGGAAGTTCAGGAGGTTGACTGTTGGCTGGATGTCCCCCCTCCACCCCAAATTCCCCTCCCCCTGACTCCTCCCCCAAACTCTTACCTCCAAAGAGAGCTACCTCTGGCTCGACGCCAAACACCTGAGTTACAGGCGGATGTTAGCCTCCTGTCCTGCTGCTGGTCAAGCTAACCTACCTCAAAACCAAAAGCTCCTTGTGGGGCCAGTTGCCATGTTTCTACCAGTTTGTCCCTTTACTGAAGTCCGACCGTCACCTGGAAACCTCTGAACGTCCTCCAGCGATGGATCTGTCCATAGAGAAGCTAATGAAGACAAAGTATCCCACCTAACATTAAGCTTTTAACTGACTCCTCCTGACTTTCTCCAGAGCTGCTTCAGGTCCCCAAAAGCTTAAAAACCTGATAAATATCAAAACTAAAGGTCCAACAACCTTCTGCAGGTGGACCAAAGACCTTCAACAGTCAGAAAACCTCCGTCAGATCTTGTTCTCTGCAGCAGAAAACCAATAGTCATTTTTTTGGTCTCATATTTTAGCTTTTAATGTCCGGAAACTTTCAAAGTCCCCATAACCCCCACATTATAACCCACACAGTCTGAAGAATCTCAGTGTTCTTGGTCTACAGATTGACCTTCTACACTCAGAAATTTGTCCCAGGGCCTTCACAATATCCCATTTTAATTGTCACAGTTTAAGGTCCACCAGCCACCGCCTGCAGATCTGAGCTTTTACCTTCTAAGAACTCTTCAGTAAATCAGCTCTTCTTTCTTCAGTAAATCTGTCGGCCTGGTATTCTGTTCCTTCAGGTCTTTAGACACCTGATCAGCTTCAGGTGTGACACTGTGGCTCTTGTTAGCACCTAACAGAAGATAACCAACCACAGTCTGTTTAGGTCCTGAAGCTCACTGGAGAACTGAGCATTCACCTGCAGAGGAGTTAAAGGTGTCTGATGTGTTGAAGGATGTTCGTCATGGAGACGCCTCCTCCGCTGCAGACGTTTCACCTCCACCTGAGGAGTCCAGTCATCGAACACGCGACACCTGAGAGACAAACAGGTGAAACAGGAAAGTTTGGACACTGATGTCTCAGTTGGGACGTTCTGGCCCTTTTCTGTCCGAGTGTTTGTAAAAGTTTTGATGTTTTATTTTGGCGAAGGCGGCCACTTCCTGTGGTCCTGTCAGCCATGTTCGAACTGACCTCTCATGTCTTATATATATGAAATGATTCCAGTAGTGAAGAGCACACATAGTCTGTAGAGTTTCAGCCAAATATCCTTTAAAAAACAAGCTGAACGTTGTCCAAAGAAAGAATGACAGTTTCCTCCGTTTGTTTTCACTCTGCGTCGAAGAACAAACCAACCAAAAGATTTACTCGCGCCACAGTTTATATTTCAGATTAAAACTTTGGAAAATGGAGAAGTGAAAATATATTTTCATAGATAATAAACACAAGGATGAGTTTAACCAAATAATGATAGAAACACGTTTTACCAAAAGCTCAACAGTGATTCTCTAATATGTTTGTATTTAGAGTGGTTGAATGTCTTTACAGTCTGCCGAGCGACTCACCAACCTGCCGACCCCGAGGACCTGTAAAACTCTTCAAATGTGATGTTTAAACATTTATTTTTCTGATTGAGTCTCATCAAGTCTGTTGGGTCTCAAGTCCTACCATTAACTAGATTCATGAAGTCTGAATTTATTCATCCAAACTTTAGCATAAATCTGATTAGAAAAACAAACTCAGCTTCAAAGTTCGAACTCTGTTCATGGACGAGTTTAACTCGGCTTGACTCGATCATTATTCTGCAGCAATGTGACTCGATATGACTAGTCCTACTGAGCAAGACTCAGAAACTCATGTTTAATTTCATCAGTTACCTCATTTTGTTACATTCATGAGCCATGTTGACTTTCAAATTAGTTTCAGATCCATGATCAAGTCACATTGAGTCGTACCAACTCATGTCACACTGAATATAGTTAGATATAGTTAGATTTATGCTGAAACATACACAATGAGTCTCGTGCAGTTATGTTAAGTCACGTCAGTGAGACTCAGGTCAAGTTACATTGAAACATCAAATCACGTTTAGTCTCATCAAGTCTGATTTGAAACCATATTGAGTCTCAAGTCACATAGTCTGACAGTCTGATCAGATCACATCGAGTCTTTCAAGCCGCCTCATCCTTTCTGTTGTCCTCAGGGTCCAACGTTGAAGGTCCGAGTCGGTCGGAGCGACTCGCCGCCTTTGTCTCGGTTCAGCACCGTGTCGAGAACAAACTGAAGCGTTTATTGACGTGTTGATGATAAATTCGGCTGTTCTTTTTCTAGAACTTTCTTCTTTCAGTTCAGTGTTATTTTTCCGTCACTGCCGTTGGTGGTGAAAAGGAAACTGCCAAAACGAAGACCTCTTAAATTTTTATTATTATTGCTAATAATATTATAATTATTCCCAATTGATCCCATTTTTTCCTTCCCTGTTTTATATTGTTTGATTTTTCCTGATTCTTTCTGTTTGTAGTTGAATGATGTGAAAATGTTTCTAGAATTTGATAAAAGTTGTTTTCAGCTGAAGGTTGATCCTCTGATTAAACTCGTTATCAGGTTTAATTTAGACTTTTTAGCCATATTCAACAATAAGCCATATTTAATATTAAGCAATATTTAACAATAAGTCATATTTAATAATAAGCCGTATTCAACAATAAACCATGTTTAATAAGCCATTTTTTTAAATAATAAGCCATATTTAACAATAAGCCATATTCAACAACAAGCCATATTCAATAATAAGCTATATTCAATAGTAATCCATATTCAACAATAAGCCATATTCAATAACAAGTCATATTCAATAATAAGCCATATTCAACAATAAGCCATATTCAATAATAAGTCATATTCAACAATAGGCCATATTCAACAACAAGCCATATTCAATAATAAGCTATATTCAATAACAAGCTATATTCAACAATAAGCCATATTCAGTAATAATCCATATTCAACAATAAGCCATATTCAACAATAAGCCATATTCAATAATAATCCATATTTAACAATAAGCCATATTCAACAATGAGTCATATCCAAAAACAAGCCATATTTAGCAGCAAGCCATATATGTGATTTGAAAGCCATACTGTTGTTTGCTCTAAAAACTGATTATCTTAGTGTTAGTTTAAACTCAGACTACCTCCTGCTGTCGATACGCGTTAGAAACTAAAATGTAGCGATGTTAGAGACTGAAGGCTAGAACCAATGAGAAAAGTGATGCTTTAATGTTACTGATTTCTTTTCTCTTAAAACATTTTACTTTTAATAATAATGTGTCATGAAGATAAAAGCACCCAAAGCTTTAAACTCTTTTTAAACAGAACAGATGGAAGACAGAAAAGAAACGTTGAAGGTTTGATCTAAAACCAGATTTCCTCCTGAACTATTAAATTAAACAAAATTTGTATTAAGTTTGTTTGGAACTATCCTGAATGTGTCGTCTGTTTTTCAGGTTTGACTCTCTGTGTTTTAAAGATGATCTTTTGGAATTATGTTTCTGTTGCCATCGGAAAGAAAATATTTCTGTCTGTTCTAATTTCTGCTATTTAGACACATAAAAACCAAATAAAACAAATTTGAAGTAGAAGTCAAGTTTCCATTTGTCTATTTTGAAAGGCAGTGACTGGTGAGCGACTTGATGATTTTTTGTTTCACAGCTGCAGCTAAAAACAAATGATTATTAAATGATTATTAAAGGACTTTAGGTTGGCCTCAAGAAAGTTTTGGCAAACTGTTCGACGCCTCAGGAAGGGGAGGCAGCGCTTTGCTCAGGCTGTGTACAGTCGGGGTGGAGAACTGTTGACCCGTACTGGGGATATTGTCGGGCGGTGGAAAGAGCACATTGAGGAACTCCTGAACCCGGTAAACACGTCCTCTGCGGAGGAGGCAGAGCCTGAAGACTCGGGGGAATCTTTGTCCATATCCATGGCAGAGGTCGCCGAGGTAGTTAAGAAGCTCCTCGGTGGCAAGGCACAAGGTGTGGACGAGATCCGCCCTGAGATGCTGAAGGCTCTGGACATTGTTGGACTGTCTTGGCTGACACGTCTCTACAATGTTGCATGGGCATCAAGTACGGTGCCTGTGGAGTGGCAGACCAGGTTGGTGGTCCCCATTTTCAAAAAGGGGGACCGGAGAGTGTGTTCCAACTACCAAGGTATCACACTCCTCAGCCTCCCTGGGAAAGTTTACTCTCGGGTGCTGAAAGGGAGGCTCCGACTGATTGTGGAACCTCAGATTCAGGAGGAACAATGCGGATTCCGTCCTGGTAGTGGAATGGTGGATCAGCTCTTTACTCTTGCGGAGCTGCTGAGGGGGTCATCTGAGTTCGACCTTTCAGTCTACACGTGTTTTGTGGATCTGGAGAAGGCCTATGACAGTGTCCCCCGAGGGGCTCTGTGGGGGGTACTGCAGGAGTATGGGGTACTGGGCTTGATATGAGCCATTACGTACCTGTACAACCAAAGTGAGAGCTGTGTCGGCATACCCTGCACAAAGTCAAACACGTTTCCAGTGGGTGTAGGACTGTGCCAAGGCTTCCCCTTGTCTCTGCTTTTGCAGATGATGTGGTTCTGTTGGCTTCCTCAGATTGTGACCTGCAGCAGCACTGGAACAGTTTGTAGCTGAGTGTGAAGCGATGGGGATGCGCATCAGCACTTCCAAGTCCGAGGCCATGGTTCTCTGCCGGAAACTGGTGGATTGCTCTCTCCAGGTTGGGAGAGAGTTGCTTCCCCAAGCGAAGGAGTTCAAGTATCTCGGGAACTTGTTCACGAGTGATGCGAAAATGGAGCGAGAGATGGACAGGCAGATTGGTGCAGCATCAGCAGTAATGCGGACGTTGTACTGAACCGTCATGGTGAATAGATTTACCAGTCCATCTACATTCCAGCCCTCACCTATGGTCATGAGCTCTGGGTAGTGACTGAAAGAACAAGATCGCAGACACAAGTGGCTGAAATGAGCTTCCTCCACAGGGTGGCTGGGCTCAGCCTTAGAGATAGGGTGAGAAGCTCAGACATCCGGAGGGAGCTCGGAGTAGAGCCGCTGCTCCTTCACATCAAAAGGAACTAGTTGAGGTGGTTCGGACGTCTGATTTGGATGCCTCCGTGGAGACTTCCTTTGGAGGTTTTCTGAACATGTCCGCCTGGAAGGGGACCCTGGGGCGGACCTAGACTTGGCTGGAGGGATTATATATCTCATCCGGCCTGGAAATGCCTTGGGATCCCCCAGGATGACCTGGAAAGCGTTGCTGGAGGGAGGGACATCTGGAATGACCTGCTTTGTCTGCTGCCTCTGTGACCCGGATAAGAGCAAGAAAATGGGTGGATGGATGGAGATTACTGAAGTTGAAGTTTGAAGCTCAGGAACATGAGACTGTTGTAGTTAACTTTCAGCCAAAACATCCAATCACAGAGTTTCATTTGATCTGTTGAGTGAAAGTGTTTGCATCGCTGTGTTTCTGTCTTGGACTGTAATCTTTTCTGTGCAGGTAAAATCTTGGGCTGCTGTTCAGTAGCTCAAACATGAAACACGTCTGTAAATGCTCACCTGTCTGCTCACCTGTTTGTTCGTGTTCGCTGATTCTGCATCCACAGAATTTCGCCCTTCAGGTCTTCCACCATCATCATGACAAAGAAGTCAAACACTTCGACTAAACAGCCTGTTTCACTCTGAAAACCAATAAGCTGCTGCTGTCCTGGCCCATTCAGGAGAACTTCTAGTCTGCTGCTGTGATTGACAGTTTAAACTGCAGCACCATTGGTTAGTTATCTGTGAAGCAGCACCTGGGTCATATCCATGCCGTCATATCACTGCAGGGTTAACTAGCTGTCACAGGTTGAGTATATGAGCAGCTTTTATTTTACAGTTTGTGACAAAAAACACAATGAAATGGTTTTTCGTGAAGTGAGAACATTAATGGACAGACTAGAGGCAGTAATGCATGTATTTACTCAATGCAGTGCAGAGATATTAAACTCTCAAGTTAAATATTGATATTTTTATTGGATTTAAATACAATAAAAACATGGTTTTTCAGTTCGAAACAAAAATACAAATTGCTATAATAATACAGACATGCGATGGGGACAAAATGTACAGTTTTGTTACACTCAACATGTAAATCATTTTCTTTACTAGATAAATCCATCAATCATCTCTCCACTTAATAATCTGTACTGTTTAGAATCATCAGGAGAAAACCCAACAGGGAGAACAAGGAAACGCCACACATAAGGACCAGAACCAGATTCTATCCAGAACCTTCTAGCTGTGAGGACACAGTGACAACCACTGAACCACCACACCACCCTATTCTAGGTATTATCTGTAATTTACCAGTGCTTTGGAAATCTGAAAATTAACAATAAATTATTTAATAAATTACAGTTTAAAACATTTAAACACTGATTTTTCACCTTGTTCTCCATCACTATGGTTGCAGAATAATCATGGCTGCATCGATTCCTGAAATGTCACCACAAATGCCAGATGTAAGGCTGAAATCCAGACAGGCTGCAGGAACTCATCTGAATGCAATGGATGCAGACTTAAATTTAAATCACGTCATAGTCACACCTCTGGCCAGCTGATTCTCCATGGAAACAGGATCCACTGGTGAAAATGACGAACATGGTTTCTTGGAGATGAAGGGTTAAGAACAAACTGGAGGTAAGAACATGAAGCTGCTCCAGAGTTTCTGTGTTCAGGAGCTTTAAAGGAGTAGATTAAAACAGAAAGACAATGCAGCATTGTGTTATTCTCAGCTTTGGTTTGGTTCTATCAGTTTCACTTGTTTCTTCAGCTGATCTGACGCTTCGTCCTGCAGGATGAACAAACTTTACACAAACCTAAACCCGACTCAGCAGCAGACTTCAGGTATAAATGTGCTGTTTTACAAGACTTTTGCTGTTTTTAAAATCTCTTCACTACAGGAAACAACCTCTGAGCAGCAACCTGCCCACTGACAGTGTGCTGATAAGGAATCAAATCCTTGTTTTAGTGATTAAACCAGAGTTTATTCCTCTACAGCAGGGCATGAAATATGAGGTTTTCTGTTTTAAAGACCAAGTAAGCTCAGTGAGATTCTTTGATCTGACGATCATCTAAACATTCAGATTCACTTTGATGAATTTCTGTTTTTTATTTCTCATGATCGTCTTCAGATCTTTACCAAATGGCAGCAGAAAGGTTTCATCACTCAGAGTTTCCAGCTGTTTGACCATCCAGAAGTTTACTGGAGGAAAAGGCTGAAGAGGCACGATTCAACATTTATTACATGTGAATTAATCATAAACCTGCTATGAATAAAACAGTCAGTGAGGCTGTGAACGGATTGAGGACGTGATGGCAGATGAAAGATTTAAATAAACTTAACAAGGTCAAGACACAAATGAAGAATCAAATTCTGTTAATGGTTTTAAATTCATCTGTGACCATTAAAGATGCAGCTTCAGCTCTGAAACAGAAGTGAAAACAGTCAAATGCTTTACAACACTTCATTTAGTTTGATTCTGTGTGATTAAATCTGCTCAAAGAATAATAAAATAATCTCAAAAATCCCCTCTGAACAAAAACCTGCACTTTAAACAAAGGAAGTCCCTGCTGTCACATGGCACACCGCTGCTCTCTGATTGGTCGGCGTCAGTCTGCTGCAGCCTGGCGCTCGCCACTGTGAGGGCTCTGCCTGGCAGACGGTCGGTCCACGGATCGCGGCGAGGTGTCGCTCCTTGTCCGGCGGTGGCAGCAGGCAGCGAGGTCGGCCCTGAAGGACGGCGTGTAGAAGCCGTAGATGACAGGGTCGCAGCAGGTGTTCAGGTTCCCGAACACGAAAAGGGCGTGATGCACGTACTCAGGTGTGACCCGAAGCATGTCGGGCTGGAACCAGTACCAGATCCCCAGCAGGTAGTACGGCGTCCAGCACACCACGAAGGACAGCACGATCACCACCGTCATCTTCAGCGTCTTCATCCGCGCCTTTGGGATCATGTCGGTGCCACTGCGACGCAGGTGAGACTCACCTGCTGAGAGAGGGAGGGGTTACGTCAGTGATGTCACACTGTGTCCACACGGACGACAGCCAATCAGGAGGATGTATGACGGTTGCGTGTAGGAGGAGTTCAGGAGTAGCTTCATTTGTAGTACCAGGTGTAGTTACCTTTGTTCCTCAGGTGCTGCTGGTGGATGTGCAGCAGGATGCGGCTGTAGCAGCAGCTCATCACCAGCAGGGGGACGACGTACAGCGTGATGAAGTGAAACATGTTGTAGACGGTTTCCTGCCAACGATGCCTGAAGCTGCCGTGAGACGCACACTGAGTGAAGTTCACCGAGTCCACGGAGATGGTCCTGAAGATGAAGAGCTGCAGATAGGCAGACAGACAGACATTTAATAACACTGTCTCTATCAGATGAACCTCCTTCTCTGTTTTTCTGCTGCTGAGCTCAGTCTGTTTAAACTGCTGTTCTCTTAGCATTGCTAGCATTCCTTATTAAAACCAAGGGGGTTGTTAGCCTGAGCTAACAGCAGGAGGTTCCACACATTTAATCCATCCATCAGAACATTCCTGCAGGGATTTAACGCTCAGGCATCTGACGCAGGAGTTACTGCTGGACCTTTCCCCTGGATCACCTGAGGCCAGCAGCAGAGACAGAAGGACTCTGAGGACAGGTGACCTCTATCTCAACTGTCCGGACCACAGAGCATCAGGAAGCCTCAGGAGGATTCTGAAAGATGTGTGATCATGTGACCAGCTTATAGTGACTGTATGCGTCGCTGCAGCGCGACCTTCAGCTCGTCCTCATTATCATCTCATACATGTTTATGCAGCAGCAGAACGGTCAGCTGCAGCTTCACCAACACTGCAGAGAAACTCCTCCTCAGATCAATAATCAGACCAGTTCTGTTTGAAGATGCTGCTGAAGCTTCAGTTAATTTGTGACAGAAATTGTCTCTGATTTCTTTCCTGAAACTCATTTAATAACCAGATGAGACCAATGGGAAGCTGCAGGTGTTTACTTGCTGTTAATGTTAAAGAGTCAGGTTCAACCCAAAATGGAGACTGAAGACACTTTAGAGGAACTGAGCTCAGAATCAATATTAATAACAATTATTCATTATTGGATTATTTTACACAGCATCTACTTGCTGATGTCTACCTTGCCTACCTTGACCATAATTCATCCATGTCAATAACCACTCCTCCCCCACTACTCCCCTAGCACAAGGCATCCCCCAAGGTTCGGTGCGTGGCCCTATGCTCGTCATCCTTTATGTCCTCCCCCTTGGTAACATCATCCGTCATCACAGTCTCCAATTTCACTGCTATGTCGATGACATCAAACTATACATCTCCACCAAATCCATCACCCTCTCCACCCTCTCAGACTGCCTCTCTGAAATAAAATCCTGGTAGCAAACTACCTTCAACTCAACTGCGACAAATCTGACCTCATGACCATCGGCTTCAAATCCTTCACCGAGTCCATCCATCCCTTCTGCGTCAATGTTGACAGTTCATCCCTGACTCCCTCCTCTCACACCCACAACCTCAGACTAATCATTGACACCCACCTCACTTTTGAACAGCACATCAAACATGTCACAAAAACAGCCTTTTTCCATCAAAAAACACTGCCTGTCACCAGCTATGTCTCCCTCCCTGCAGCTGAAACCCTGATCCATGTCTTCATCACCTCCAGACTTGACCACTGCAATAGCCTCCTCTATGGTCTACCCTCCAAACTTCTCAATAAACTTCAACTCATCCAGAAGTCTGCCGCCCGTCTCTTCACCCACACCCGCTCAGAACCAAGCACCGAACCCGAGGGGACAGAGCTTTCTCTGTTGCTGCTCTCACCCTCTAGAACTCTTTCCCAATACAAATGCGAGAGTGCTTAGACCTCCACACATTTAAATTTCCTATAAAAACCACCTTTTTAAGATCACTTTTAATGTCTAACTGTTTTATGCTTTTATACTTGCTCTCTTTTATTTGACTGTTTTTCCTTTTATTTCCTGCCTGTAAACTGTCTTTCAATGTCCAGAAAAGCACCATCTATCCATCATCAATACACTGCTCAATCCTCATTAGGGTAGCGGGGGGTGCTGGAGTCTATCCCAGCTGACTTGGGGCGAAGGCAGGGGACACCTGGACAAGTCGCCAGTCTGTCACAGGACCACATACACAGACGAACAATCACACTCGCACCTACGGGCAATTTAGAATCTACCTGCTGACGTCTACCTGTGCTGATGTCTACCTGCTGACGTCTACCTGTGCTGACATCTACCTGCTAATGTCTAGTTGCTGACATCTACCTGCTGACGTCTACCTGTGCTGACATCTACCTGCTGACGTCTACCTGCTGACGTCTACCTGTCCTGACATCTACCTGCTGACGTCTACCTGTATTGACATCTACCTGCTGACGTCTACCTGTCCTGACATCTACCTGCGGATGTCTATCTGCTGATGTCTACCTGTGGTGATGCGAGCAGCAGGCTGAGGCCCCAGGCGAGCAGCAGCATGCGTCTGTTCCTGCGGTGCGCGCTCAGAGCATCCAGCGGGTGAAGGATGGCGTGCTGGCGGTCGAGGCTGATGACAACGAGGATGAAGGCGGAGGCGTGCATGGCGAACAGCTTCAGGAAGCAGAGCAGCTTGCAGAGTGCGTCACCACCATACCACTGAACCGTCACATTCCACACTGCGTCCAGCGGCATCACCACAAACGTCATCATCAGGTCGGCCGATGCCAGGCTCAGCATCAGTGGCCGCAGGTGAGACGCCAGCCGCCGGCCACGCCCACGCCACACGCTGACCAATAGGGCGAGGTTACTGCAGGCGGCGAACAGGAAGAGGACTAAGGTGGCTCCGACCCTGAACTGAGCGGCTCGGGTAAAGCTGGGAGTCTCCCAGTCTGAGAGGGGGGGGTACTGGGAGGTGTTGGAAAAGGGCGGAGTCACAGCGCTGGTGGGTGGAGCCAGCGATGACAGCCTCAGGACGGACCAGTTCCCTGCCATCCTGCAGAGAAGAAGAGACGAGCATTCCAGGAACAGTTAAACTCATTCGGATGTCCTCCTTTCAGGTGAAACTCTTCTCTATGCTGCAGAAACAAAAAGCTGCACATCGTCTGTACATCTACTAAAATTTCAGCCCACATTTACTGAGTTTATCTCCCAGTAGGAGCCTGTAAAAACGATTAGAAACTATAGAGGTGAGACTCAACTGTCTCAGTAAAAAAAAAAAAAAAAAGCAAATTGACATAATATTTCCTTTTTATTTTCCTTTATTTTATTCTTTCCTGTAGTTTTGAAAAACAGAGATCTATTAAATATACAAGATTTTTCTGTAAAGTTATATGTAAACATCCATATTAGATGTAATATGTACATCTAATATGTATATTTATTGTTCTACATTGTATAAAGACAACTGTATTATTTCAGAAGCTAGGCACCAAAAACTGACGGTGTAAAATAAGAGAAAAAAAACATCTCTTACAAATACAGTATAATCAGAGTTTCAGTGTTCTTCCTCTTTGGACCCTCCAGCTCAGGTTGCGGCTCCTCTGAGGCCCGTGAACCTCAGGTTGAGACACAGTTATTGTCCCCTTAGTGTGACAGAAGCTGCAGGTTTTGTTCTGAGATCAGCAGGTCAGTTTCTTTATGTTCCTGTCTGACTGAAGCAGATTCACCTGCTGTGCTCTGATTGGACGCTGGAGATCACCTTTCTGTCTGCTGTTTTATCTGCTGGCTTCCTGTCGGTCAGCTCTGATTGGACAGAGATCTTCTGCCCATCAGCTCTAATTGGACGGAGACTTTGAGTCTGTTGGCGCTCATCAAAGATCCCAGATAAGGGTCTTGTTAACGGGCTGCAGAACACAAAGGGTTTCCATGGAAACAGATGCACAGCATCCAAGGAAGAGTCAGCTGATGGTGAGCAGAACCTCGACGGGTTCAATTCCTGCTGCTCTGGCCAAAAATTGTGAAAAGACCAGGAGCTGATTCAACTGTGTTCACCACTGACCCGGTTCTGTTTTAGAAAGGATATGGTTCTGGTTCAGGACAGATGGTGGTTCTGGTTTTTCTTCCTGAACATTTTCCTGGTGAAGATTATCTGATTATCTAAATAATGTTTTGTAAATAAAAACAGCTGATCACTGGAGCTGTTGAGTTACCAGAACCGACAACAGAGAAGAAGATTTAAAGTTAAATCAGCTGTGAAAATGTTCTGAAGCAAAGTTATGAGACAATCGAGTGTTTCTGTATAAATAGTTGTTTATATAATTACTATCAGAAAAAATCACATAATTTAAGTTAAACTTACATGATTGAAATCTGATCAAGTTGAACATTTGATCAGATTTTTAGTCTTTTCAGTCAGAACATGATTTTTGTTTGGACTACAGATTGATTTTCTGCAGCCATTAGTAAACATTAATCATTGAAACCTCCTGTTTCCTGTAGAATGTTCTCTGGATTAAAGCAGATCTTCCCTGAACCAGAACCGAGAACAAGAACCAGAGTCTGAACAGAACCGGAGTTTTTCTCTGCGAAACCTCCAGCTGAGCTGTTTCAAAGTTCAGTTGTACATATTAATGAACAGAATTTGCAGCTCCACTGATGTTACAGCAGCTGATCAGTCCATCCGTTCCCACCTGAGACAGTAAAATCTGGTTTTAAAGTATCTGAAACGTTTTTCTGCTGCTCTGACTGTAAACAGAATTGAACTTTAAATGATTCTGATGCTTTCAGCTGCAACAGCAAACACTATAATAAACAAACAGCTGCTTCTGTCAAATGACTGCAGCTCATCACTTTACAAGGATCAGGATCAGAACCTTTGAGTCCATCAAACACTGACAGAAGAATAACGCCACCAGAGTTTACCAGAATAAAGCAAAGCATGCTGGGAGCTCACACAAACTAATCCTTTAATCAGGTTGTATTGATCACTCTGTTTACATCACTTCACATTGATTAATGTGCAGTCACTGTCGACCTGAAGTCCACGACAATGATCTAACATGTAATGAACAGTAATCTAACATTTAATTAATGTTAATCCAACACGTAATCAACATCAAATCAATCTAAATTTAATAATCTACTTTATGGTGTTTTTCAGTAGGGAGGCAGGTCCTCACATTGATATGGACCCACACACGGCGACCCTCAAGCCAAAAATAACTGCAGGTCTTCAGTGCTGTAACCCGACCAGTGTGGTTGTGTGTGTATGTGTGTGTGTGTGAGAGAGAGAGTGTCTGTGTGTGTGTTGATGATTTCACCTTGACAACCTCCATGTGCATCACTGCAAAGCTTTAGGCTCTGCCCACAGCAGCTCATTGGCTGATTCCGGCCGCTGTCAGAGCAAGGTGTGAGGTAATAGGTCATATGACCACATGACTGAGAAACATGAATTTTTATGGAAGCTGAGCTCCTATTGGTCCTGCAACTTAGCATCCTGATTTCTGTCAGAGAACTCTGAGGTCACATGTCTGCGTCCAACATGGCTGACAGCAGCTGACCATTAAAGAGTCAACCTGAGCCTCTGCATGTTTCTCTGTAGACACACTCAGTCTGGTTTCAGTTGGTTAACAAAGTTAACCAAGTTTTGTTTTAAGATATTTGAGACATTTTAAAGATTTGCTTATAATTTGCTGGACAGCATTGCATGCTGGGAAGTCTGCTGACTCATTTATCTATAGCCAGAACCAGAATCAGAGTGAATCCGGACCTGAACAGATCCGTTGATTCTGGTGTGAGAATACAAAGGTTCTGTAAATGTTTTGGACTCATATCGATAAACCACATGACCAGAAGTTACCACCTGCTGCTACATGTTCTACAGAACCGACAGTAGAACAACAACCACTGTGGATCCACAGGGGAGTATGACCACCTGTCGTCTTTGGCTTTAACCAATCAGCATCCAGGTCCACACAGCAGTGTTTCAGAACCAGTCAGAAGAACCGACCCTGGAGGAGGAACTTTGTTCTCTCTGAAAACTACCCTAGTAGTGGTTCTACAGGGACTTTCCGAAAAGAAGTTCTGCAGGGATGTTCCTGAAAGAGGTTCTCCTGAGACAGTTCTTCAAAAGAGGTTTTACACCTGTCAAACTGAGAGTTCCCTCTGTCCGACCACAGTGACGGTTCCTGAAAGAAGTTCATCACAGGTGGTTCTTCAGAAAAGTTCTAAAGTGACAGTTCTCAAATCAGGTTCCACAAGAACGATTTCTGTTGTGTTTAAAGGTTTGGCCGCCTTGAAAAGACCAGAAGGTTCCACTGAGACATGAGAAGAAGAACATCACACTGTGTTTAGTTCAACTTGTTGTTCTTGTTCAGCTACAAACTTTAGTCAGAATTTAAAGGTTGTTTTAAGAGACCTGGTTCCTGCAGGTTAAAGATTAAAGTGTGACTGTCAGGACTGAAGAACTTACCTGATCAAGACTGTTCTCACAGATCTGGGTGTGTTCTAAGTGTCTAATGCATGTAGAACAGAGAAAAGGAGAACATTCAGCCTTCAGGTGTAGCTCAGTACAGAGAAACGGGCAGAAAATACATTTTATCATTGAGTTCACTTTTTAAAACTCAGTTTTTCATTCACTTGTTGTTCTCATTGTCTTTATTATTATCGCTATTATCACCATAGCAACCACCCTGACATACAAAGCTTTTCATTCCTTTATGACTGCAAAGTAACTCAGTACTTTAATATAAATAAAGTAACTGAGTAAATTTGCTGCAGTAGATGTACTTCATTAAATATTCTAATCTGCTGCAGGATCTCGTCAGAAAACTGATGCTGATACAGCAACAGAAAAACTGTTGGATTAGAGCCATGAAGCTCCACTCGGGTTCTGATTGGGTTCTGTTTGCTTCTCAGTGATGAAATCATCAGATCATTAGGTGAAGTGAAACCTGCAGCAGCTCAACACAATAAAAGCTTCAAACAACAACAATTGTGTGTTCTACCTGCTCAGCAGCTTCTCCTCCTCACGTCGGACTCTTCGGTTCTCCTCCCCTGCTCCTCATGTTTTCTTCAACACAACAGGAAAACACAGAGAACCCAGGAGAACCTCCAGAACAGGTATGATCCACAGAACCAGGATGATCCACAGAACCAGGATGATCAGGTTCAGGATCCTCAGCAGCTGCAGCTGAAACACTGAAGAGAAGAAGAAAAGAGAGAAACACTGCAGCACGGAGGAGGAGCTACAGCTGTGTATCAGCATGTGTGTGTGTGTGTGTGTGTTTGAGCTTCCTGCTGAGAAAATCCGTTGTGTTCAGTTCAGCGGCAGATTCTGATCTGAAGGTAAAGCTGGTACAGTAACCACTCATCCACAAATCATCATTAAATCATTAGTAAATGAATCCTGTCCTGCTGCATCAGTATTTATGTCAATTATTCTGATTCAGGAGACTTTAATCTGGACGATTTTCTGGTTTGTATTTTTAGTTTTTCTCTGTGTAAATACAGAAAAAGTCCTGCAGCATCAGCAGGTTTTACTCACCGTTTAATGTCAAAATAAGAGTCTGTAGGTTTTACTAGGTTTAATGTCAATCAGTTTTACTGCAAAATAAAAAAGTTACATGTGATAAGGCATATTTTATTTCTTCTTTCTAACACAAATACATTTTAAACTGAAGCACAACAATTATCCTCAGTCTTAATCCTATTTCCTGCAGTAACAGTCAAGTCAGACAGGTGATAAAGAACTCTGATTATACCATTAATGGTGAGCATCATTAATCTTTCAGCTGTTGGTGTCTGTTTTTATTGTACTTATCTTTAATTTTTTAAGGCCATTTAAATTTGCAGCCCAAAAATAATTAATTTTGTAAACAAATTGAAATCTGTGTTGTATTCCACCTCTGTGATGTTTTTGGATCAATACTGATGCTGAAAAGTCAAAAAAAAAAAATACAAACACTTGTGTGTGTCGATCTGTTAATACGACGCTGCAGTTCAGACTTGTGTTGATAGTAAAATCTTACCTTGGTGTGACCTCTGATTGTTGATGTGACTTTTATAGAAACATGAGCAGGAAAATCATTCAGACATCGAGTGAAATGTTCAGATTTTGTGAGATTAACACAGCAGAGTTTATGTCTGAAAGGACCTAAGCACTGCTGCATCAGTCGCTACATCAGCAGAATCCACCTGTGCTTAGAAATCCTCAGAAACCGTTAGACGTACTCAGGAGTACTCCTCCTTCAGTGTTTCCATGGAAACCAGAGTCTGTTCAGTCAGACTGATAATGTCATTAATCAATACACAATCAGTGAACTGATCAGTCCGCAGACAGCAGAGTGTTACATCAGCAAACAGAACCGAGACTTCCACCTGGACAAAAGGGGTGTGGCCTCTCTGACATCCCTTGAGCTGGTGGGTGTGGCCTCTGCCTGCTGAACCAATGAAGTGTCACTAAAAGAAAAGAACAACATGAACATTTAGTAGGATGTTTCATTGAAATAAAACATGTCATAAATACATTTTGATTGACAGGTGACAGTCACCTGTCAAAATGAGAGTTCCCTCTGTCCGACCACAGCTCACCTGCAAACACACACAGGTATGTCACCACTTGGCCACTGTTCTCATCAAGTTCTACTTCTGATATATCAGATGTTTACTAGGTGTTCACCAAGTCTTCAAAAGATATTCACTAACTATATCAGATGTTCACCAGGTGTATCAGGTGTTCACCAGGTCATTCATGTGTTTACGAGGTGTATGACATGTTCACCAGGTGTATTGTGTGTTTACAAGGTATACCAGGTGTATCTGGTGGTAGTGATTCCTTGTGCTGCAGCTGGTCTGACTGTTTTGAACTGGAAACACAGAAACAAATGTTCAGGTGAACAAGTGTGTTCCAGAGGATGTTGTCCACCTGAGGTCCATGGACGTGAAGCAGTGACAGTGTAGTGTGTGTGTTACCTGTTCTGTCCAGATGCTACACTCATGTATTCAGGGGTATCAGTGCTTTCGCCCCCTGCACCCTGCCTACCTGTTTGATATTACAGCAAAGAAAATATTAGATTTCCCCAAATTGTCAGACCAGCATCTACCTGAAACAGATGAGACTCACCTGACCCCTCCCCTCTCTGCTCATCTGACTGCTGATTGGCTGCTGTGCCTGGACTGTGTGTGATGTCACCCTTTCTGTGAGAGAGGTAAAGCATGAAGACAAAACTAACTCAATCAATTGACCAATGTTTGGCTCGGGTGTGTCACAATGACAGTTACCTGACATTCTGTCCAATAGGTGAACTTTGTGGGTGTGGTCTGAGTGGGCATGGCCTGACTGGCCTCTGAATGACAGAAAAAACATCAGCTGTTAATCAGACTGTTTATATCATAACATATTATACTAATGAGTTATCAGTTGATCAGTACTGAGCTGCTTTCAATGGATGGTGTTTGGATCAAAACTGTGGGTCGCGTTGTTGTGTTGTAGGTGTTATTGCAGTGTTGTGTTGTTCTAGGTGTTGCGCTACCTCCTGTAGTGTTGTAGGTGTTGTGTTGAGTTGGTGTGGTGTTGTAGCTTTGTAGCTTTTGTAGTGTTGTGGTGTTGTTCTGTTGTAGGTGTTGTTGTGGTGTTGTGTTGCTGTACTGTGTTGCTGTCAGACCTGCAGCCCAACACTCATCTTCAGAACTGCAGTCAGTCGCTCCACCAGTCGGTCCTGAACACTACCACTGTCCTGAAAGTCAACCAGGTGAGTTGTGATTGGTTAGAATGAAGTCAGCACTGGTAAGTTCACTTTGTGTTGCTGTTACCTGGCAGTGAGAGAGTGTGCTCAGAGCCTGTTTGTAGAGCTGGACAGCTTTCTGCTGCTTCCTCTGCTTCAGGTAACATTCAGCCAGTGATTCACACACCTGAACCTGAGCCAGGTGATCCTCTACACACAAACAAGACCGACAGATGTAGAAAGTCAGGTGTAGATAGACAGATGTGGACAAGCAGCTGTAGACAGACAGATGGTTATCACCTGTGTCTCTGAAGCCCTGCAGAGCAAGGATGAAGCTCTCCACTGCCTCCTCTTCATCACCCAGCTGACTGCAGGCAAACGCCAAGTTTGTAAAACATCGAGCCTGGTCACCACGGCAACCCAGAGAACCTGTACAAAACACATACACGCACACATACATACAGGTGTACAGGTGTGTGTGACAGATGATGGACAGGTGTGTGATAGGTTTACAGATGTGTGTTAGAGGTATATGACACATATACAGATGTGTTCTCTCACCATACAGGCCTGCAGCCAGCCTGTGGTAGCCCACTGCAGGGCTGAACTGGCCCATGGAGTTGAGGGCGGCTCCTAGGTTGTGCAGCACGCTGGCCAGCAGGGGAGGGCACTGAGCGGCGGGGCCCAGAGCCAGCTGGAAACACTGCATCCCCTCCTGAAAACACCTGAGCCGGCAGTAGGACATGCCCACTGAGAGGTACAGCTCACCTGGATGAGAGCAGAGTGGATATCAGTCAGTGAATTCATTAGTAAGATGATGTGTTTATTCAAGGTGATTACCCAGAATCCTCTCGTCACTGATGCTGCCCGTCAGACTCAAACACTCTGTAAACATGGCACTGATGTCATCCTGGCTGAATTCATCTGATTGGATCATGTGACTTCCAGCTTCTTTCAGCGCCGTGGCTGCAGAATCTAACATGGCCGCCATTTTGTAACTCTCTGCAGCCCGCAAGAAGCCCTGAACCGCCCGAGACCAGTCCTGTAACAGACACACCTGTTACCTGAGACACCTGTAACCTGACGCACCTGTAACCTGACATACCTGTAACAGACACACCTATGACCTGACACACCTGCAACCTGACACACCTGCGACCTGACACACCTGTAACAGACTCACCTGTGACCTGACACACCTGCGACCTGACACACCTGTAACAGACACACCTATGACCTGACACACCTGTAACAGACACACCTGCGACCTGACACACCTGTAACAGACACGCCTGTGACCTGTCACACCTGTAACAGACACACCTGTTACCTGAGACACCTGTAACCTGACACACTTGTAACCTGACATACCTGTAACAGACACACCTATGACCTGACACACCTGCAACCTGACACACCTGTAACAGACACGCCTGTGACGTGACACACCTGTAACAGACACACCTATGACCTGACACACCTGTAACAGACACACCTGTGACCTGACACACCTGTAACAGACATGTCTGTATATAGTTCTGATACAGGATCAGTTTCTTGTTCTGATTCAGTTTAGGTTCTGGTTGAAGTCCTGGTTCTGATTCTAACCTGGATTCTGCTGTAGCAGTGGCTCAGCTCCATACAGGCGTCTCCTTCACTGCGTCCGTCTCCCTGCGACCGGTACAGCTGAGCAGCCTGCAGGAAGAATGTGGCGGCCTCTAAGCTCTGTCCCAGTGCATTGTGGGCCAGGCCCAGGTTGAACTGGAGGTCTGGGAGGCGGTCTGCCTTTGGGCCAGGCTGAGCCTGCCGCAGGAGGTCCAGACCTTTCTTAGGTTGGCCTGCCTCCACGTAAGCCGCTCCAAGGTTAAAGGAACAGGCCCGCAGAACCCGGGAGTCCTGCAGCTGAGGACAACAGAGCATCATGGGCGATCCTATTACTAAAAAAAATACTACTACTACTACTACAGACCACCACCCCTCGCCTCTAACCCTCACTTGTTGGATCCACCCTAACCTGTGTGGCAGCCTTCAGTGCATCCTTGAAGCACCTCAGACCATCCTCTAGCCGTCCCTCCTGCAGAGCTTTGTGTCCAGCAGATCTTAACTCCTCGATGTCCTCCATCTTCCTCAGCTCCTGTCTCTTCCTCCTCACCGTCACCTCTTCCTCATCTGTAGGAGACAGAATGGTCATAATGGTATATATATATATATATATATATATATATATATATATATATATATATATATTTATAAACCTTTATAAACTTTATAAAAACTAAAAATCTGTGAAGTATGTGAAGCACAAAAAAGACAAAGATAAATTAGTTGGACTCGGAGTCCAGCATGTTTGGTTTGAATCTGACCAGGACCACCACAGTGAATTCATAGTCCTGACAGTGAAGCACAGAGGAGGGAGTGTGATGATATGGATCTGCATGAGTGAAAAACATGTTGATGAAATTTCTAGATACACCATGAATGTCTGAGGATAAATCAAAAATACTGGCTGACAAGATAAGTCCCAGTATGCAGAAGCTGGAAGAAGAGGGAGATTCCAGCAGGAGAACATCCAAAGAACAACATCACACAAGAGCTTCTACACTAGAACAAAGTGGAACTGGAACCTGGACAGTGTGAATCCTGACCTGAAGCTAACAGAACCCTTGTGGTATTTTCCAGAGAAAGATAGAGCAACACAACCCCTCCAGCTTAGACCAGCTGAAGAACACACTGTGTGAAGAATATGAGAAGATGTGAGTAAAAATGAGTGGACTCTGGTTTCCTCAATGCTGAGGAGGATTGAGTCTGTCATCAGAAATAAAGGTGGACATATGAAAGACTGAAGGAACCAAAGAAGCTCATGAAACATGGACTCACTTTAGATCCATTGAGTTCCTGCTATAGAGCCTGAATTTAATATAGAATCTAAACTGGTAGTTTATAATCTAATATCAGAGACAATACTCTACTGTAGGAGTAATCTGATTACTGCAAGGGAACAGTTTAGAATCAATTGATGTCTCAGTTATATTTCACTGAGCTGCACTCACTGCTGTTTCTTACTGCTAGCTGCAGGTCATGGCGCCCCCTGCTGGAAGAACAGCACATAACTCTTAGATCATAACACTTTATTCTGTAGATTCTCAATTGAGCTCAGGGTTTTTTTTTCAGAGCTTTCAGGAGCTGCAGCCCTCCTGCTGATAAACTGACACCTGAATACGTCACAGGAATCTCAGTATATTAACATGGTGTCATAGCTGGAATTTTTTATTTATATATATATATATATATATATATATATATATATATATATATATATATATATATATATATATGGTGCTATAGTTTGGTTCCTGACACAGTGTTTTAAATATACTGAGCTCACTGCTTCTTTGTGTTCTGTGTACAGAAAACAACAAATCTGCCTTAAACCTGGTAATAAAGGCAGTTTTAACGCAACAAAATATAAAACAGAAAACCTGCAACATTCTGCTCATCTCACCCTGTTATTAAATCAGTTTTATTCTTGAAATGAGCAAAGAAACCAGACACAGTTTCAATTAGCTGTAAACAGACTGCAGCACTGCAGAATAAAAATGATCTATATTAATGAAGAATTATATGATCAGTTGTGTGGTCCATAAAGTGCTAAAAATGTTCAGTTCATTGAGGCATCAAACAAAGAAAAGCAATAAATTCAAACATCCAAGAGGCAGAAGAGTTGGACCTCAATTACGACATAATTAATCAATGTTCAGTATGAAAAAAAAAAAAAAAACTTAAATAAAATAAAATATTGATCCCTGAGGGGAACAATCTGACTTAATGACCCTGGAATAAGACATCAGGGCTTTCTTGTTTTGTACAACAATGTAGTTTTATTCAAAATGTAATAAATACATAATTACTACTACACAATTTTTTAAAATAAAAATAAAACATGACTTCAGCATAGAATTTGAAATATATGAGGTAATAAAAAAAAGTCACAATTAAATATTTAAACATTAAATATTAATACATTAAATAATGGCATTTTTAAAGGACTATAAATACATTTCATGTGGGCTTTTATTTCATAATGCCACATTTATATATCTTATATGATAATTTATGTATATATTGAGAATATATCAATAGTAATATGTATTGAATTGCGTATTTATTATCGAATAAAAAAGTATTCCAGAGTACTGCAGTGGTAATGTTGGTGTAAATAAACACGTGAAGAATTCTTTAATGAAATAAACCTCCTGAACAAAGGCCAGCAATAAATCCTCTAGATATTAGTGATTCAATGGTTGCTGCTAAACAGCTGCTAACTAGTGGCTAACCTGATGTTAAACAGCTGCTAACTTGATGTTAAATAGCTGCTAACTTGATGGTAAACAGCTGCTAACATGAGTTTTACACAAACACTCACAGACTCCGGCTGAAGGCAGAACTTCTTCTCCATGTTTACCTGTTCACTGTTTACCTGTTTACCCTTATACCATTAGTACTTGCGTACTTGGCATGTTAACCCTCTGCTAGCTGCTGTAGGTTGAGTCGGTTGCTATGGAAACAAGAAAGTTCTCGCGACAAGACATAAAAACAACGAAACAGTTTGGCAAACAGCCTGAGCAATGGCCTATGTCTAGGTGAGTTTATAACAGATGACACGTTTTAAATTATAGAGAAGGTTAGCTTTAATTTGCTCAAACGGCAGGAAACTCCAGGGACCACAATGCAACGCAGTTACATCCGCCTGGTTCAGCCAATCAGAGAGCGGCGGGAGCTTTCAAACCTGTGTCAGGAAACAGTTGAGGAGGAGGAAAGTTTGTGAAGCTGAAGTTTAATTTCAGCCTTTTACGGAGCAAATTTCACCTTCGGACGTCTTAAACCTTCAACTTCAGTCATCGAGACACAAACTGACGGTTATTTACCCGCAGCACCGACACAACATGGCGGATTCTCAGAGTCACTGTGAGTTTAATCAGCGAAACACACAATTTAACCAGGTTACATTATCTACTGTCTGTTTTAACCAGGTTACGTTATCTACTGTCTGTTTTAACCAGGTTACATTATCTACTGTCTGTTTTCACCAGGTTACATTAACCTACTGTCTGTTTTAACCAGGTTACATTATCTACTGTCTGTTTTAACCAGGTTACATTAACCTACTGTCTGTTTTAACCTGTGCATTGTGTGTTGTAATGCTATGTATCGTGTATTGTAATGTTGTGTATTGTGTGTCCAGATGAGCGGCTCACAGCAGAGCAGATGGATGAACAGAGGATTCAGAATGTGGCCTATCAGTACCTGTGCAGGCTGGAGGAGGCCAAGAGGTCAGTAAACAGAACCAGAAGCAGAACCACAGGTCTGCACCACACAGCAGGGGTTTCTGTATTTAAAAAGAATAGTTACACAACAAGGAAAAGAGGACTTTCTTTAGCTGCTGTTAAATATGACAATATAAAAATATGCAGAATTTACCCTTGGGTATCAGTAAAATATTTCTATTCTGTTCTGTACCCTGTGGTGTTCGCGATGACCTCTGTTTAATACACAAACTGATGTTTTTCACTTTGTTAAAGGCTTTAATAGAAACCAGATTTAAATCATAATTCTGGGCAGTAATGAATCATAATGCCTCTTTTTATTTTTATTGTTAGTTTCAAGTTTAACTCCACAGTTTTCAAATATGTATGTTGTTTCCTTTTTATACTGAGCTGCTTCATACAGTCACACTCAGTTTGTCAGAACACAATGAACTTAATAAATAATGTGACTGTTTCAGTGTAAGGAAGTTTGATCATGTTGAACCTGTTCTGTAGCGCAGACGTCAGATCAGTTTACCTGGTGACAGAATGGATGTTATCTGTTCAGGTGGATGGAGGCTTGTTTGGGGGAGGAGCTTCCTGCTCCCACCGAGCTGGAGGAAGCTCTGAGGAACGGCGTTGTCCTCGCCAAACTGAGTCATCGCTTTGCTCCGACCGCCGTCCCTGAGAAGAAGATTTATGACCCCAAGCAGCTCCGATACCAGGTCACATGACGCACTGATACAGTCCAGTTAGAATCGGTTTGAACCAGTCAGATCCTGTGATTTTACCAGTCTGAACCAGTTTCTGATAGTCAGAACCAGTTAAAACCAGTTAGAACCCATTTATATTGGTCAGAACCAGTTTATATCAGTTCATACTAATCAGAACCTGTTTCTACCAGTTTCGACCAGGTCGAGGCAGTTTATTGACCATGTTAGTCTATTTAACCAGTAGAACAAGCTCCTCTGTCAATAATCAGCAGCATATTAATCTGTCAGTAGTAATTACCAGCTGTTGATCTGTCAGGAATCAATAATCAGCTCGATTGATATGTTCAGGCCGTGGGCCTCCAGTTCCGTCACACTGACAACATCAACCACTGGAGGAATGCCATGACGGCGCTAGGACTGCCAGCAGTAAGTGAACAGGCTGATTGGTCAAAATATTGATCATCTGATCAGTTTGAATCAGGAGTGATTGCCTGTTGATTTCAGATCTTCCATCCTGAAACTACAGATGTGTACGACAAGAAGAACATGCCCAGAGCTGTTTACTGCATCCATGCACTCAGGTACACCTGACTGTACTGTACCTGTCTGTCTGATTACGTGTCTGTCTAAACACCTGTCTGTATATCTGTCTGTCTGATCACCTGTGTGTACACCTGCTTGTCTGATCACCTGTCTACCTATGTGCCTCTCTGCAGCCTCTACCTGTACAGATTGGGTTTGGCTCCACAGATTCACGACCTCTATGGAAAAGTCAAGTTCACAGGTAAAGACCACGCACAGGTAAACGGGTATCGGTCAGGTACAGGTGTTGTTCCTCAGCCTGTACAGGTATAGTGGCTTATTTCCATCTTGGAAATCCTTTATGTGACCTTAACAGTGAAAGGTTTTTTTCTGTTTATTGGATCACCTGGTGGTGAACACCAGCTATTGTTCAGATGTCTGGACCAATCACAGAGAGTCTCACTAACATGTGATCTGTGCATTCAGAGGAGGAGATCAACAACATGAAGCTAGAGCTCGATAAATACGGCATCCAAATGCCCGCCTTCAGCAAGATCGGAGGAATCCTGGCCAATGAGCTGTCAGTGGATGAAGCTGCAGGTAGAGAGGGGGGCTCTGATTGGCTGAGAGCTCACAGGGCAGGCAGGTAAACTAACTATGTGTTTTCCCATCAGTCCATGCGGCAGTGGTAGCCATTAATGAGGCGGTGGACCGAGGCGATGATAGAGCGACGTCGGCGGCTCTGAGGAACCCAGCTGCCCTGCTCACCAATCTGCAGGAGGCGCTGATGAGCATCTACCAGGAAATGCTGCAACAGGCGAAGAGGAATAAGGCTGAGCGGGCCGCAGGCAGGGTGAGACATGAGCTCTGATTGGTTGGAGACACACACCTCTGTCCAGTTAGATTACTGTGTGTTGTTGTTGACAATATTGTGTTTGTTGTCAGCGAGGAGCATCGGAGGACAAAGACATGTATGAGGAGTATCTGACTCAGAAGGAGATCCAGGAGAACATCAACACCGTCAATGGTGAGGCAATAAGCTCCTCCCTGTCAGTGATGTCAGAGCTGTCATTCATATTGATGTCTGTAGATTCTCAGTCATGATGATCCTCAGCCTGAGTAGAAGTCAACTGGACTTCTCTTTGTAGTGCTTGAAGATATTCTGCCTTCATCCAAGAGGCTTCTTCAGTGTAAACTGACTGATGGAGAGTTTCAGATTTTTATTCCATCCTCCAAATCACATGACTAATGACTCATTAACCACCCAAACTTCACATGCCTCGAGGGATTAATGGATGTAAACCCACCTGGGGAGGGTCTCAGGTCTGCAATATAAGTAGCTGGAAGGTATTGTAGACCCTTCTTTGTTTACTCAATTGTCTCTCAAACCATCTGTCCTGAGAGTTTTGAAAGGAAACTTAAGGTTGCATGTTGACATGTCTTTAGAAAATCACCAAAATTACAAAATCTATCAGCCAGAAACTGTAGACAATTGGAGCCGGATAGCTAAGTGACTAACGCCTCTGACTTTGGCACAGGAGATCGGAGTTTCAAATCCCAATCAGGGTGCAGTTGTCCAGGGAGGACCCTTAAGCAAGGTCCTTAGTGCTGCCCCGCCTGCCTACTTTGTGTTGTATCCACTCTTAGATGTATGTCACTTTGGATTAAAGTGTCTGCTAAATGGAATTGTAGAATTGGCAGATTTTGAACTTTTTTGACAAAAGCTACTAGTCTGTGACATGCCATTCAATGGGAAACACTAACCAAAAGATTAACCAAATTTCATCAATATCACTTATTTCATTGAAAAAAAATAACATTTTGATAAGAGTGAAAAAATTCCCAGAACCTGTTTGAACTTCAGAGGGTTTAGGCAGCCACTTATGTTCTTTGAACAGAGGGACTCCATTCATCAGGTACTTGTTATACCGTCCTCAGGTCCTCATCAAGTCTTTGGTCCTTAATGGGACATGAGTTATCATGTGATTCTGGGGAGAGAATAAATACCTGGAACTCATCAGGCTCTGAGGAATATTGATGACTGATAATATTACTGATGCTTCTGTTTCAGTTCGATCAGCGGTAGAGCAGGTGGATGAAGCTCTGGATGCTGCAGATGAACTCTCCTTGCTCTCGGTGCTGCAGCTGCCATGTTTGGCCCTCAGCGGCCTCCATGCTGACAACGGCCCCTGGTACCTGGACCAGCTGTCAGCAGACCGCCAGCAGAAAGCTCTGGTACAGATATTAAACAAACAAACACACACACTGCCTTTGACCTCTCTGTGACCCCTGTGTGACCTCTGACCCCTGTGGGACCTCTGACCAGGATCAGGGTTCTGTTGATCCTCTGGAACCCTTCGAGCTGCAGGACGGCATCACTGTTGCCAACCAGGATGCTCAGAGAGCCAGAAACGGTGAGTGACTGCCTGTCTGCACCTGAACCAAACACACCTGTTGAACTTGGAACCTCTGACACACACCTTTCTGTCTGTGTGTTTCAGTGCATGCAGCAGTGCAGAGTGTTAATGCATCGCTGCACAGCAATGACCCCAGACACACAGTCAGCTGCCTGATGGCCTCCGACCTCCAGCTGCCTGAAGTGTTTCCATCTGCTGCGACGCTCTACCACCGAGAGCTGCAGCTGCTTCAGAGACAGACTGCACAGGTAATTGCACCTGAGACAGGTGCTGTGTCTCAGGTATGTCAGGTGTTTTGTTTACATGCTGTGTCCTGCAGGGGGAGCTGCAGCAGGAGGAGCTCTTTGTTGCCGTGGAGATGCTGTCGGCTGTTGCTCTGATCAATCAGGCCCTGGAGGTGGGACGCCTGCAGCAGTTCAGCTCCTCATTGATCAGTCCATCAGCAGGACTCTCTGATGTAGACAACGACCTGCTGGACAGGTACGGCTCTGAACACCTGTCTGTTACCTGTCTGTCAGAGTGTCACTGCACCTCACTGTGATGTCACTGTTGCAGGTATTTTGAGTGTCTGGTTGGTGTGAAGAAGCAGGTCGGCCGAGATCTGCTCACCTGGAATCAGCTGCAGGAAGGAATCAACGCTGTCAACATCTCAGTGCAGGACGAACACCAGCGTATGTAAACACAAACAACAAATCAACAACAACATGTCAGCAACACAACAACGACAACATGCCAACGACAACACAACGCAGTATGTCAACAACGCAGTGTAGGATGAACGCCTGACCTCTGAGTGACCTCTCTTTGACCTCTGTGACCTCTCCAGAGCTCCTAGCTGTTGGTCTGATCAATCAAGCTGTGATGAGAGGAGACGTCCAGCAGCTACTGTCTGCTCTGCTGCTGCCCACCTGTGGTGTGGACGAGGTTACACCTGCCAACACCAGCAGATACCTGACCCTGCTGACCAGAGCCAGGCAGCACAAAGCACAGGTAAATATAAAGAGCTAAACCTGCACAGATACAGTATCTATAAGGAGTATTCATTTAGTCTGATGGACAAAAAGCTTAACTTTAATCTCCTCAGACCAAAGAACCTTCTTCCAGTTGACTTCAGAGTCTCCACGTCTTCTGGGGAACTTAGTCCAGATATAATATGACCTTTTTTCAACATTGTCTTTCTCTTTGTCTCCCATAAAGTTTTGACTGATGAAGGACAGCAGTTGTATAAATAATCTCTCCCATTTCAGCTGCTGAAGCTTGTAGCTCCTTCAGAGGAGTCATAGGTGACTTGGTAGCCTCCCTCACTCATCTGTATCTTGCTTGGTTCCTCAGTTTTTGATGACATCCTGCTCTAGTCAGATTTATTCAGTGTTCCATATTCCTTCAGTTTCTTAATAATGACTTTAACTGGACTGAAAATTGTCTTGTATCATCCCATGATGGATGCTTTTTAATAAGCGTTGACCGATGTGGTTTTTAATTATTAATAATGAAGAAATTAAGATAACGATACCTGGAACTGATATACATTAAAAGTTATTCATTAACAGCATATGATAGCAGGAAACCTATCATTCAAAACTACATGTTCATTAATAATAATTGCTGTTAATGAATAGATACATATATCCATTAAATATTATATATTAACAGCATGTGATTGCAGGAACATGTCATTACTCCTCCAAGAACGCGGCGGAGCTATGTGAAGATCGGTGTACGTTTGTCCGTCTGTTAGTCTGTCTGTTGGCAACATTACTCAAAAATGGACTAACAAATTTGGATGAAATTTTCAGGGAAGGTCAGAAATGACACAAGGACCAAGTGATTAGATTTTGGCAGTGATGCAGCTTATAGTCTGGATACATGGATTTGTTAAAGATTTCTGAGTCATTGTGAGATAGCAGCACGGCGTCACTGTAACTATGACAACAAGCGAACGCTACATCAGCTGCCTGCTGACGATCACATGATTGTGATCCTACTACAAATCAACCGCTGTGGACTTATCAGGACTTATCCGTCAGGAATTATACAACGATTGAGCAGCCTTGGTGGAGTACTGCGTGCTCTGAGTGCTTTTCTTGTTTATATCTAAAATACTTAATAAGGATCTTTGTAATTGAATAATTACAATAGAAATAGGAGTGATGACATCTGAGCGTCATGTGACGCTACAAAGCTCTCCTGTTTATTGTAGAATCAGTTAATTGA